>JAJJWW010012690.1:0-246690 GCA_023531295.1 Papaver armeniacum
GAAAAAGAGGCAAGATGTAGGATCATAATATCGAAACATACAAGGCTCGCGGGATTAATAAACGACGGTGTCGTGAAGGAGTCGCAGGAGCTAAAATAAACGACGCAATGAATAACGACAAGCAAAACACAAAGAAGACGTGAAACCTGGCGAGGGTTAAGAGGTGTCGCGAGAACGAATGTTTGTGCATCTGCGACACTTCGCGGGACATTCAGAAAATAAAGGATGGCCATTTGTCATCCACTATGTATTACCCTATATAAAGGGCTGAGTGAAATACCGTTGGTGGGGAGAGCTTTTTGGAATTGTTAAGCAAGTCAATAGGGGAGAGAAAGTTTAAGAGTGTTTTAATTTCTAAGTGTAATTCTATTTTCCTGTGTAAACATTTCATGGACTCAATCAATAAATATTCTTGATCTTACATCTTTCAATGGATTAATTAAGCAAAATTGAGTAAGGGGTGTAGTGTGGGATTTCCTGCTACTACATTGCTCTTGAGGAAAAGCAAAATGAGATGGAATCATACCCCATTGCGAACACAAGTTCAAGAGCAACGAATGCAAGCTTGTTACCTAAGTTAATAAATACAGTGGCGAGCACCTCGCAAGGGCAACAAGAGAGGATAATGGGAGATAGTCAGCAAAAGCTAGTAGCTATGGGAGTCGTGATCAAGAAGAATTCGAGAGAAGCTTCTATAGCCGTGGTGGAAATAACAAAATCCAAAGACTTGATCATCCGCAAGAAACTTATGGAGGTCATCAGCCGCAAGGAACTTATGGAGGTCAGAGGCAAAACTATCACAGAGGACAGCGAAGTCATAGGATAATATGGGAAGAAATCAAAATGCCACCTTTGAATGCTAGTGTGCAGAAGATATGGGAAGCTATAATCCTAATGGAAAACATACTCGCACCATGGAACATGGGGAGTGAACCACCTCAAGCTACGAAGTAATGAATTTTTCTCTTATCATCATTTCCATGGACATACAACAAATGATGTTGCATAAATATAATGAGAATCATTCTCGGGATGATAGATCGGGGGAAAATTAAATCACTTTCTAGAGGACAAGCATAAACTCAAGCATTACCACCTCCTCCAGATCATTCTCAACACCGGAATATTCACGGGCCAAACATGACAAAAAAAATAGAAACATTTGTCATTGAAGTTGGCGCAAAGGCAAAGAATCTGTTTTATAACTCCTATCGTACACTCATACAAGACGATTGAAGATTTTCACGATAACACTCTGGCGAGTTTTCGCAAGAGATCTTAGATGATAGAGAAATAATGAACATTGTGAAGATATCGCCCCTTTGGGAAGAATGGAAAAAGCGGACTATCTCTTTTACTGAAGAAATTTTGAGGGTGGAGAAATGCACGACAACCCATTGGTGGTAAGATTGGAGATTAACCCAAAACGTAGCGAGGATGAAGATGATGGCCAGAGAATTCATGGGCAATCAACATAATTTTGATTGATAATGGAAGTTCCGTGAATATTCTTTTTTATCATACTTATAAAACTATGGGAGTGAAAGATGAAGATCTAATACCTTCAACGTACAAAATTTACAGTTTTAACAGTCGCAAATAAGCCAAAGGAGAAGTTCATATGCGAATTCCTTTGAAAGGATTATCTTCGAAATTTTATTCTGTGTAGTTGATGTGGAATCACCATACAACGCGGCGATCGGACGACCTTGGTTACATGAGATATTAGGTGTGGCGTAATTTCCATCAATGTATCAAGTTCCCTCATCCCTTGGTGTTGGCATCATAAAGGAGATTGGGTTGAAGGAAAGAAGTGTTATGAAATTGATATACAATCTTGCGAAGAAACAGCTGCGAAGAAGAAGAATTGGAAACACAACATCAAAGAAAAAAAAGGGAATGATTGATGGTAGATGTAATAGAACGAGAGAGAGAGGAAGAAATCTTGCGAAACCAATATATGATGAAGATAAGAAGTGGCGAAAGCTACATAGAAGAGACAAAGAAAATGACAGGGAAAATTCAAAGATGCAGTAGCGTAAATAAGAGACTTAAAGAATGAATGTACTTGTTGACTGCTAGAAGAAGAAATTGGGAGGTGAAAAGAAAAATATATGATGGGTTTTTTCATCTTATAAAAAAAATAAAAAATAAAAAAATAAAAAATTCTTTTTTATTATGAAAATCTTTCTTATGAATAGCGGAGAGATGAGGTTGTGAAAGGAAGTTGATATGAAGAAGAAGAGAATATATTTTATGAAATATAAAGATGCGATTGCGAAATTACAAAAGAATTTATATGCGAAGAATCAACAAATTAATCGGACAGGCCCGAACCAACTATGGCGTACACCTAGTTCGCGAAATCAAAATTTCGCAAAGAGGCAAATGTAAGACCTAAAGTGCGTCAAGAAGGGGTACCTATTGCATGGCTCGGGGAAAAGGTTACACCGCCCCTGGAACTGGGTCATGGAGAATGGGGTCAATAAAGCCCATCCGGGGAGATACCTTGGATTTTCAATCTAAGCTTATGACTTAGATTGGACGACCGAGGGTCTCTTCTAGAGTGAAGCATTTGACCAAGGCGCCGAGGTACAGTTGAGCCAAGAGTGCAGGGCATTTGAAGTGTCTCGGCCATTCTTGGCAAGTCTTGGCATATCTTTCGGCCGAAGAAAACTCCACTTAGGGTGCAAGTCTTGTAACCATAATCCCTATATGCAAAAGGGATAAGAGGCTGCGAAAATAACTGGTTGTTGTTAAGACCGGATGGGGGGAGCTAGCCTTGTATGGCAGAAGTACGCCTCCTTGAAGGGGCAACCAGGGAGATGATAAGGGCGGCACCCTCCATTAGGGAGCCGATAAGTGTCTTAAGACGCAAATGTCATGAGGCTTTATTTTCCCAAGAAAATTTAGGCTTGTCATATTTGTGCGACAATCCTGAAGAGGCAACAATACAAAAGACAAAGATAAGACGAAATCAATGGGTCAGTACATGAAAATGTAAGGACGTCCTGCGATTTCGTCGCAAGACGGCAATATCATGGGGCGTTATATTCGCAAGAATTTTTTAGGCCTGTCATATCGTCGCAACAAAAATATCCTGCAGAGGCAACAATACTAAAGAAATGATAAGGCAAGATCAATGGGTCATTACATGAAAGTGTAAAGACGTCCTGCGATTTTGTCGCAATGACAAGGGGTGGCACAGTAAGACCTTTAACTAGGAAGGAAAAATAAGACCACATAAGAGAAAAAGAAAAAGGAAATCTTGGAAGAAACCAAGATTTCCTTACTTGCGAAAATTTAGCAGCAACAGCTACGAGATTGAGGCATGAACACATATCACTATTCGAAAGTAACTTGCTTAATCTCTCATTTGAATGCAAATAACGAGAGGCAAGTATGGGAATGTATAGAATAAAAACATGTTATTTGTCTTCATATGATAGATTTACGCGCTCATAAAATGAAAGGTTGATAATATATTGATTAAGCGTATTGCAAAAAGAATTGTTCTTTTAACATGTGCGAAAGGAACAACAAAGGTAGAGCTAGTATACGAAGATCCAAGAAACTCATGACAAAAAGATTACAAAAATAGAAGATTAAAAGAATGAATGTACAAATATTACAAAAAAGAGAAAGAAGAAAAACGAGAACTATTTCTTGTTTGATTCTTCTTCTTCATTTTCTTCATCTTCATGTGGATCCTTCTACTTCTTCATCTTCATGATTCCTCTTCTTCGCTAGCATCGTTTATCAGAGATATCCAAAGAAGGCACATTCTTAGGGATTTCATCAAGGAGGCAAGGGTATGAAGAATGAGGAATGTTGTTGTCATCATGAGACCATCTTAATAGTCGATTGCGAAAAAGAGTAGCATCATTCTTGAAATTCGCAGAATGTAATTTGTAGTTGCCTCTTCAATCTAGAATATTTGTCATTTCGAGAAGAAAGATCCTTTGCGAGCTGCTCCTTCTCAGATTCAAGTTCTTCAATTCTTTTTCGAAATCTATCTTCAGCCTCTGCGAACATATGACAATGAATTAGCAACTTAATGACAACTTCATAAAAAACAAACAGTTAAATAAAGAAGAATAATTAACAACCTTCTTTATCAGAAATCATATCCCTAATCAAGGCCGTATGCTCAGCTTGAAGACTAACGTTAACACCTAAATTATTTAAAGCGTCATCTAGAACCTTCGCAGCCCAAACGAATTCATCGTCATTGTTTATGAGAAGAAGGGAGCGGAATTTGATTCTCTCTTTCGCTAAGTATAGCATTTTTGCGGATGGATTCATCTCGTTCAATTTGAACCTCAAGAAGAGTCTTTTGGAATTTCGCTAATGCTTGAGCACCTTGTCTAGCGATGCGATCTTTGTCATCTATGAGATCACCTGATTTTCTTCCTTAAAGTATTAATTTTCTCTTTAGAACTAAGATACGAGATGTTTAAATTTGTTGGGTAAGCCTAAACTAGATCATGATCAATTTCTAAGAGGCGAAATATGGATTGAAGTTCGTTTAGAGGAAGAGATTTAATCTTGTTATTTGAAAAACTATTCAAAGAATCGTTGAGGTAAGCAAGGAGAGCATTGTTATCCATAGGATCGGGGAATGAGTGAAGAAGAATGGCTTCATCGGAAAGGTTATAAATGTCTGCGAAAATGGTAAGTCGAGATAAGGGAAGATAATGAGAGAACAAAAACAAAGGAAAAGAAAAGTCTCATACCATAAAGTTCTTTGGTTGGCGCTTTGAAGACTAGATATATTATTCTTACGAGTGGAAGAATCAACTTCTAGTTTCTTGGTCTTCTCGCGAAGAGTAGCAGCTTCAGTTTCAAATTCTTCATTTCTATTGTGAAGAGCAACAACTTCAGTTTCCAATTCTTCATTCTTCTTGCGAAGTTGAAGATTCTTCTTTTCAAGAATCTTTGCGCCTTTTCTCAAGATCTGAGGCAACAACAAAGGAAGCTCTCCCGGACTATAAAAGAAAGTAAAGAAATTATCAAGATATAACTTAAAATCTAAATTATGTATAAAAATGGGAACAAAGACATACCAAGGCACCAAGCGAATTTAGAAAGATGGGAGTCACTGATCTGGAGACCCCATGAAGAGAATCATCACCCTCTAGTAAAGGAGCATCACAGATACTCGCGAGAGCTTTGCACGTTCTAGAGAGACGATCATCTCCAATTCCTTGCATGGAGTCAGAGAAGATCTTGGACAGTTGCGCCATAGAAGATTCGGTTGGAGAATTCTCCTTTGCGAGAGAAATATCAACATCATCATTATCTTCATCATCGAGCTTTATTTGGATTGAGGATTTGAAGGAGAAGGGGAATGAATCTTTCGTTTCTTTGAAGGTGGGGCAACGGACTTCCCATTGCGAAGAAGACTCTTACTCTTGCTCCTGGCCTTCACAATATCAGGATTTTCTTTTTCTTCAGCAACTTCAGCACCAACCTTCGTACACGAATGAAGATAAGAAACAGAGGCAACAATATTGTTAAAAATAATAAAGAAAAGTATTTCTTACTTCATCCATGATCGAACTGAGTGCTGCTAGGGTACTTGCCTTAGCATTTCTTTTGTAGCACTTTCTCAACTTGATAATCTGAAAATTTTGCAAGATTAATAGGTATAAAAAGGAGTGAAGATTATAAAGTGAGCGAAATTTAGGAAGTATACCTCTTTTGCCTTTTCAGGCCAGTTAAAGACCCAAGGTTGATAATTGGCGAGATTCGCAGGGAGCACATGTGAACCTGAAATGTAAGGTCCTTTCAAAACCAACGGAAAGACGCACCATCTATCGTCTTTAGAATGACGAGGAACATTTTTCTTGCCAGAATGCCAGTCGATATCCTGCATAAGTATTTTATTGCTGGCGACATTCTCTCTTCTCTTCAAGCGAGCACCCCCAATGAGTTTTATCATTCTTCATATTTATTACTTCATAGTTTTCGAAGAAGCTTTCCATCGTATATTTTTAGCGAATATCTCTAAGTCCACAAATTTAGGATCTCGACTTCTTTTGGGTAAAGAGAGCCCTTACCCAGCCACCACGGTTGGTGAATTCAAGCATTAGCGGATACAATCCCCGCTCGGTTGGTAGATGGCTCGCGAGAATTTCGCATGAGCAAGAATTTCATAAAATAAGGGAAGATCGGGGTCATAAAGAGGAATGGGAAGACCAGCGAGAATCGACCTAGCGAAATTATGATTTCGATCATCACAACGATGATCGAAAACGATTCAGCGGAAAAAATGGATTTAGATTCTTGATTGGGAATGGTGGTCAATGTGAAACCTTTATCTTTGAAATCCTTTTGAACTTTGTCAGAGAAGCTTCATATTTACGACCAAGCTGGAGGCATTTTCAAAGTATGGGAATGAAGAAATCGAAGATCAAAAGAAGCTGAAAAGGAAAAGATTTCGGTAAACGAGAAACGGAGATTACGGAGAGATGTTGAAGAAAAGTTGCTTGAAAAAACAAGAAGGAAAGTAAAAAAGAAGAAGAGAGGAGTAATAAAAGTATATATAGAGAGAATGTTTCTCGAAAAGGCAAACATATTTAATGCAAAGAGTAGACATGAACGGTTGAAAAAAGCGAGTTGAAAAAGACGTGTCAAGAAATAGATGGAGGAAGAGATACATGTAATAAATTCTCGCGTAAAAGTACGAGAATCATGTCAATACGAAAAATATGAAAAAATGAGCAATTTGTGGCATTTGGAAAGTACTAACTCTCATGACATTCTCTCCTTCGAGAGAAGACATGAGAAGAGGCAAGATGTAGGATCGAATATTGCAACACCAAGACCCTTGCGAAATCCATAAACGACACACTTTGCGAAGATATCGTTGGATAAGTAATATAAATAACACAACGGATGACGACGGCTGAACACGAGAAAGATGTGAAGACCTAGCGAGATATAGAAGCGTTGCGAGTTTAACATTTGAATACTTGCGAGAGTGTCGCAAGTCAGATCCGAAAATAAAGGACAACTTAGCTGTCACCCACTATGTAATGTCCTATATAAAGAGCCGAATAGGCTAATGAGAGGAGAGATCTTTTTCGAGTGTTGGGCAATTTATTAAGAGAGAGAAAGTTTAGAGCGGTTGTAAATTCTTAGCTTATTTCCTTTGCATCTTGTAAAATTTGTGAGTTTAATCAATAAAGACTATAATTGTTCATCTTAAAATGACTTGATTG
The DNA here is from genome assembly GCA_023531295.1 of Papaver armeniacum. Taxonomy (NCBI): domain Eukaryota; kingdom Viridiplantae; phylum Streptophyta; class Magnoliopsida; order Ranunculales; family Papaveraceae; genus Papaver; species Papaver armeniacum. The sequence goes on from JAJJWW010012690.1 coordinate 7,227, forward strand.
TGTGAATTCTTATGAGGGGTGTAGTGTGGGATTTCCTGCTACTACAATTATTTTTTTAATTTTTTTTATACATCGAACGATTACGTATTTGTTGTTATTTAACTACGAAGAATATCAAGAGATATCGGTCGTCGTCTATGCGCATACCAGCTAGTTGATTCAGGAATTGGCCAATTCGGACATTGACATCGACCGATTTTTGTTAAATTCAGAAAACCTAATTTAAAAAAATAAATAATAACTTTTGAATGTGTGAATGAATCATAAAAAATTAATTCGGAGAAATGGGTTGGTAGAAATATACCTGATTCTTGTCATGTCTTCTTTTTAGGGTGTGCTCATAGATTGTTGTTGTTCTTCTTCTTCTTCAATTTATGCAACTGGATAGCTAGGGTTGCTTCCGTCAAATCGACTGACCAATTAGGTTATCGTTTCTTCGCATGTCGATTGTTTTTTGATATAATATTAGGTTTTAAATAGAAATGAAAACAGATAGGGTTATTTTGTTTTTGGTACTCAGGTTTTGTCCAGCTTTTAAGTTTGGTATTATTAACATTTGTCCAGCTTTGCGTTTGGTACTTGGAATTGATGTTGACTGTTATTGACTTTATTTGACCTAATTATATTTTTTTCTATTTTCTATTTCTATTTTATTATTAATAATTGAATCTTTTACTCATTTACCCATTCTAAAGAAACCACCTTAATCTGAGAACCAATTCTTATTCATGTACCGCTCACCCTCTTCATTTCCACCACACCACTTTGCGATTAAGCGAGTAATCGGAAAAAAAACAAAAGCGATGTTGATTTTGAGATTCTAGGACGCCAATAGATCTCCCAAAATCAAAAAGAAACATGGGATGGTTTTGTGACGAGGTGTCGAACTCGCAAAAGTAAATTCCTTACTTCTCTTACACTAACTAGTAGTGCAATGACAAACAGGTTTGTTCCTAAGGGAGAATTGAGCTAAAGTTGTCGATTCAATTTCTGAATATTAATGCAAATATGAGGATGATATTGATCAAGGACTCTTTCTAAATCACAAAACATGAATCTTATCAATATAGCTATGTTTCTGCAATCACCAATTACTAATAACCCTAGAATATTTTGCACGCTCAGATATCCCGCAATATCTCTGAAGTTCACCGGACACGGAAGCGCTCGACTACCGGATTCTACTCATCAAGTTTCCTAGAAGTACGCTCTCTAGGTGTGACTTAAACAAATGCTTTAAGTTCCGTGAGATAGGCTATTCCTAGTAACAAACACAAAGCTCGATTCATCTACTAGTGTCATTCAATACATATGATTACTTAACAATATCCGTCGTCAATAACCACATATTACTACTTGTATTAAGAGTCTCTAGTCAATTACGAATTCGAAGAGGTCTCAACTAGCATTAGAATCACCAAACAACCATTCAATTTGTAACTTAAACGATTGAGAAATAATTCATAAACAATATTGGTGCAGTAGAGAATGAACAATAACGAGACAAATTGCGATAAAACAAAGCATTTAAATATCAATTCAAATTCAAGTTGGACGTCGAGTTCATCCCTAATCAAGATGCAATTAGCTACTTTTGGAGTTCATAATGAAACAAAAAGACATATTATGGAACTGAAACAAGCAAACCAAACGGCAGCGGCGGGTGGAATGGTGAAACTTTTGCGAACGAGGTGGTATTATGACGGTGAACCAAGGAAGCTCGTTCTTTGGTGTAGTTGGACCCGTGGCACAGTAACTATGGAATGGTGGCGGCGTAGTGTAGTTGCCGATGTAGTGCCTCCAAACAAGTGGAGTGCTGGTAATGGATGCGATTCTTGTTGTGAATGTAATGGAAGATGGGCCGAACTCCATTACGATTTGTTGGTGGGTGTATGTAGGTGAAGATGCTATGCAGGTGTTTATGGGTAAAAATCGTTTCCGACGATTTTGGTAAACTCGGTAGGTGAGTGAGAAACTGGTTTAAACCCTAAACAAATGTGATGCACGTGAGCACTTTCTAGATTCGAGAGATCAATCTGTACAAGTCCGGCCTAAACCAAGAAATGGTCGTTCCCGGACTTGCTTCGGTCACAAAGTGGAGGAGAAGGATTGATTTGGGGAGGGTAGCAAAGAAAGGTGTTGATACGGAATAGTGCAGGAGAGTAGTGTCTCGACTTGTATCGTAAAGTGAAAGCTTAGGAAGCTTGCAAGAGATGAAAGCTTTTGGAGAGCTTGCAAAGTTGCCTTTTACGAGAGTGTTGTATTTTTTTCTGACCGAGACTTGTTGTCGGTGGAAATAGGTAAGACCTATTTATACAAGTCGAGATTGAAACGTACCCTGGCCTCATGAAGGAAGAGAGTAAAGGGTGAAATAATGGGAGGAGGTGTTAACCAAGGTGTTTATGGGTGAAAACGTTTTCACCATTATTTCCTCATTTATTTGACCGCTTTATTCTATTCACGCTTTCTTAATGTGAGCGTAGTGTACGTACTGCAAGTTTGTGAAGGCCAAACCAAGAACCTGGAAAGCATCCCCCAGTTTGTGTTGATGTCTCGAGTGTTGGTTGCACCTTGAGTGGAAGTGGCGCTGCTAGGGGCGCGTGTGGCATGTGCCAATGGCATGTGCGGAATGCCTTTGTTGGGTTGCACCTCGGCGCAAGTGGCAATGCCAGAGCTGCTAGTGGCGTGTGTGGCATGTGTGGAATGCCTTCGTTGAGTGTAAGTGGCAATGCTAGAGCTGCTAGTGGCGTGTGTGGCATGTGCCAATGGCATGCGCGGAATGCCTTGGCGGTAGGTTGCACGGTTTGCAAGTTTGGCTACCAGCGTGGGTTTTGGCATGTGCCAATGGCGCATACGGCCAAGTTGGACTAGGTTGCACGGCTTGCAAGTTAGGCTACCAGCGTGCGTGTTTGGCATGTTCCAATGGCATGCGTGGCCAATTTGGATCACGGCTTGGTAAGAAAAGCTATCAGCGATGCGTGTTGGCGTGTGCCAATGGCATGCGTGGCCATTAGGACCACGGCTTGGTAAGAAAAGCTACCGGCGAGCGTGTTGGCATGTGCCAATGGCATGCTCGGCCATTGGAACCATACAGTGAGAAAAGCTACCGGCCAGTGTGTTGGCATGTGCCAATGACATGCTCGGCCATTAGGGCCACGCCACAGTGAGAAAAGCTACCGACGAGCGTGTTGGCATGCGCCAATGGCATTCTCGGCCATTAGAGGCCACGCCACAGTGAGAAAAGCTACCCAACGAGCGTGTTAGCATGTGCCAATGGCATGCTCGGCCATTAGGGCCGCGCCACAGCGAGAAAACTACCGAGCGGCGTGTTGGCATGTGCCAATGGCATGCTCGGCCATTAGGGCCACGCCACGGTGAGAAAAGTTACCGACGGCGTGATGGCATGTGCCAATGGCATGCTCGGCCATTAGGGCCACGCCCCAGTGAGAAAAGCTACCGCGAGCGTGTTTGCATGCGCCAATGGCATGCTCGGCCATTAGGACCACGCCCTGGTGAGAAAATCTACCGCCGAGCGTGTTGGCTTGTGCCAATGGCATGCTCGGCCATTAGGGCCGCGCCCGGTGAAAAGCTACCGGTGAGCGTGTTGGCATGTGCCAATGGCATGCTCGGCCATTAGAGGCCATGCCACAGTGAGAAAAAGCTACGAGCGCGTGATGGCATGTGCCAATGGCATGCTTTCGGCCATTAGGGCCACGCCACAGTGAGAAAAGCTACCAAAATGAGCGTGTTGGCATGGCGCGGCTAGGGCCAAGGTAAGGGTGTTTGGCTTGGCATGGCGTGACCCGGCGTAGCTAGGGCAAGGCGAGTGCTTTTGGCATGGCGCGGCTAGCTTGGGCTAGGTGTGGGTGGCATGATTTGCCATTGGTACGGAGGTGCGGCTAGCATGGTTGGCATACTTTGGCGCGTTTGGTGTGACTAGCATAGCTAGGGCCAAGGCGAGTGCGTTTGGCATGGCGCGGCTAGCTTAGGATAGGTGTCGCTAGCATGATTTGCCATTGGCACGGAGGTGCGGATAGCATGGTTGGCATGCTTTGGCGTGTTTGGTGTGGCTGGCATGATTTTCCATTGGCACAGAGGTGCGGCTAGAATGGTTGGCATGCTTTGGCGCGTTTGGTGTGGTGGCATGATTTGCCATTGACACGAGAGTGCGGCTAGCATGGTTGGCATGCTTTGGCGTGTTTGGTGTGGCTGGCATGATTTGCCATTGGCAGGAGGTGCGGCTAGCTTGGGCTAGGTGTGGGCGGCATGATTTTCCATTGGCACGGAGGGGAATTAGGGTTTTGTTCGTTGTAACCTAATTTGAAAAAATACCCCTATTAATTATTGACTACGGAGGTGCGGCTAGCATGCATTCTTTGTTATCGACGAGGATGACCTAGTCGTTTCCCCTCCCCTCAAATCCAACCTTGTTGGCTAGCTGAGACTTGGAAAACGCTGATTTAGGGCTCTCTTGTCATGAATACCCCTATGCGGGTTTGTCGTTTGGGACTCGTATGAGGTGTCTCTCCTCCAATTATCGGAATGTTGGTGGTTTCTTGGTGCGGAAAGAATTCGTGGTCCTTTATACGAGGATATGGAAGACATACGGCCATATCGCTACCGGGAGCGCACTTGATGAAGTGTTGTTCGTCGCCTTGGTTTCCGTAGTGAACTGTCTTTTGCCAATGATTCTTTGAGATGGAGAATATGTTCATCCGTCTTTGCTGCAGTCGGCCATTCAAAGGTGGGAGAACATGGTATCCACTGTGAATCCTTGGAGTTTAATATTAATTTGGTTGCGGCATCGTCTCAATATTGTGAAGGTCGACAGAGCTGGTATTCTTCTTTGGTGTGATTCACTGCCACAAAAGACATCTTTGGTAGAGGAGAAAGCTTTGGCCCAGGTCTCGGAGGATTGAAGAGTTAACTCGAGACTTGAAGAGTAGGACCTAGAAAGATATCATGGTCGATTGAAGATGATATTTTGTAGGGATTATAATTTACTAGATGGGCTTTTTTGATTTGTATCACGAGATTTGAAGGCTCCTCTTTTTTTTTTAAAGAAATAAAGGAATTCCATTAATCTGTTGGATTGTATTGAAATTCGATAATTGGCAAGAAAGAAAGTAAATGAAGATAGGGTGTCTGGACGTTCACATTTTTGATGTAGCATGTTGCAGGGAAGTGATTAGGCGTAGTATGCCTTAAGCCACTTTCCGTTGATATTTTGCCTCTAGATTTCCCCATCTTCTTTGATAATCTTGTAGTAACCACCTGTCATACGCTTTAGTGATTATGTACGGCCCTTCCCATTTGGGAGAAAACTTTGGTGTCGATGCATCTTCTTTGGATGTGTTTGGCGGTTTTAGCACCATATCTCCTTTCTTGAAAACCACGGATTTTACATGGCTGTTGTATGCCTGAAATCTGTTTACGTATGATTGTGCATGTTCCTCTGTAAAAGGGATCTTCGGAGTCCATAGTATCTAGTTCCGCGATTCGGCATTGAGTGATTCGGCTTCATTCCACCGAGGTCCACTCATTGCGGCGGTCCGCGACAGGATCTTGATTTCTGCTGGGAGGATCGCGTTTGTGCCGTAGACGAGGAAGTAGGGAGACATGCGGCGGAGCTTCTAGGAGATGTTCTCACGCCCGGGAGAGCCATCGGCAATTGCTCGTGCCAGGTCCCGGGATTGTCGTGTCTTGTTGGTGAGGATTCGGATCGAGTCTTGTTGGTACTTTCGGCTTGCCCATTTCCACAGGGATAATAGGCGGTAGAAGACTTGTTTAATTCCGTACCTCTCAAGTAGTTCCTGTACTTTCTTGTTAGCAAAAGGCATGTCGTTGTCGGTGATGACGTGTTTAGGTACTCCAAAAAGCGAGATGATGTGTTCCTTGACGAATGCGCGATCGTGGCTCCGGTGGTTCCTTTCGGCGGGACAGCTTCAACCCACTTGGTAAAGTACTCGGTCGCGGTTATTATGTATTCATGCTGTTTTGAGGATGGCGGGTTGATCTTCCCAATGATGTCGAGTCCCCAGCTATAAATGGGCCACGGGCTACTTATCGAGTGAAAGGGTGTTGGAGGCGCGTGGATGAGGTTTTCGTGAATCTGGCATTCTCGGCATCTCTGAACGAAAGTAGCCGCGTTGTCTTCCATGGTCGGCCAGTAGTACCTCTCGTGTATCTGCAGGAATAGTTTATGTTTCCTTGGTGTTCGCCTTCGTGCATTTTTCTTAACATAACTGGGATTTCTGTACCGCCCAAACACATGTAGACTTCCTTGAAACTCTTGCGATATAAAACCCCATCATGGAACACGAATCTTTTGGACTTTTGTTTTAGCTTGGACGCATCCTCTTTGTCACTAGGAAGAATGCCGTCGCGAAGGAAGACGATACGGTTCCCTTGAGTCCCTAGTGTGGCCCGATGTTGAGGATTTCTATCGACATGGGGCGCACGGAAGTGGGACACGCCTTCCGGAGTAATCGGGTTGGGCTTCCATCTCCGGCCAATAGTATCCAAGTCGTTGTAAACGACGGTAGAGGGTTACTATTGATGTTATTCCACAGACTTCGGTATGAACATGTTCAAGTTGTTGTTGTGCTTCCTCTTTTCCGAGACACCTTGAGAGAGCTATCGGATTTCAATGATATAGAACATCTTGAAGCATAAAGAAATTCCGCAAAGTCTTGAGGTCGACCTTCCCTTGGAAAAGTGAGTTGTTGAGTTCTTGAATGATAGGAGTTATCCAGTCATCGTCTTCGGCTTTCTCAGGTTGTGAAAGCCATGTTGAAGCTATGGTTCACCGTTTTCTTGTCGGGGTTTCCTCGGATCCTTGAACTGTAGCTTTGATGCTAGTGTAGCTAGGCGGTCAAGCATGCTTATGAACACTTCGCTACGGCCGACATGTGTGATGGTTGCTTGGCGAAATAATTTAGTAGTTTTTGTGCTTCAGCCACTGTATGGTGCCCAGCGTCAGTTCTTTCAATGCGTAAATCCGTTTACCGGTTGATGAGTAATTTGGAATCTCCTCTTATCTCCAAACGCGTGGCCCGACTCGTTTATCTAGTGATGGTCCAATGAGGAAGGCTTCGTATTCAGGTGAGTTATTGGTGCATGGAAAGTATAGCTTGAAAGAGTGCGAGAAGACTTCTCAAGGGGAGATACTAGTACCACACCCGCTCCTCCGGTATTAGTCTTTGGGGTGGAAGAGCCGTCGAAGAACAACGACCATGCTTCTTCTTTGACTAAGAAGATATCCGGAAGGTCTCGGGAGATCTTCTCGTAACTCCGCGGTGTTTTCTCCTGGGAATGATGCTAACAAGTCTGCAACATCCTGTCCTTTTATGGCCCTCGGGGAGACGCACGTTATGTCGAACTCTGACAGATGCAAGAGCCATTTAGCCGGCCTCCCTATCAGGGCGGGTTTTGAGAGGAGAAACTTTATAGGGTCTGATTTGGATATTAACACCACCTTGTTGGAGAGGAGGTAGTGCCTGAACTTCTGAATGGAATAAATTAATGCTAAACACGCCTTTTCCGCTTTGGGGTATCCGAGTTCAGCGCCTCTCAACGTTCGACTGAAGTAGTATATGGGATATTCAATTCCTTTGTCATCTTCTTGAGCGAGGAGGGCTCCAATGGAAGTATCGCTAAAGGCTGTGTAAAGACATAGTGGTTTCCCTTGCATAGGAGGCTTCATGACGGTCGGGGAGGACAGCGTTTGCTGGATCTTCTGGTACGCTTTTTGCTGGAAGTTAGTCCATGTGAAATTCGCTCCTTTTTTCAGCAGAGAGGTAAACGCAGTAATGAGCTGTGCCATCCCCGGTATGAAGCGACGAATGTAATTTACCTTGCCCATGAAACTCTGGAGCTCTTTTGCGGTTCGTGGTGGTGGCATCGTGAGGATAGATTGCGTCTTGACTGGGTCAACTTTTATCCCTGCGGCCGTTACTTGCAATCCCAAGAACTTCCCCGAAGAGACACCAAAGGCGCATTTCAAAGGATTCATCTTCAACTTGTATTCGCGACATCTTTCTAACACTTGTCGTAGCGTTTCCGGATGATCCACTCGAGTCTTCGATTTAACCACCACATCATCTACGTAATCTTCGACTTGCTTGTGCATCATATCGTGGAAGATGGTAGTCATGGCGCGTTGGTAAGTAGCGTCAGCGTTCTTGACAGAAAGGCATTACGGTGTAATAGAAGTTTCCGAGAGGGTTGGAAGCTTGAGTCTTACTCGCGTCGTGCTCATACATCTTTATCTTGTTGTAGCCGCTATATCCATCCATGAAAGAGAACATACCATGTCCACTTTGGTAGCGTCTACCAAAGCATGTCGATGTTAGGGAGCGGAAATCGTCTTTAGGGCAGCACTTGTTCGGATCTACGAAATCGACATAACATCCCGTCGACCATTCTTCTTTTAACTGGGAACGATATTGGCCAACCGGGTGGGATGGTGAATAGGCTTGACAAAACCCGGCTAGTAATTTGGACCTCGCCTTGATTTGTTCTTCTATGTCGTGTTCGAATTGTCTTGGAGGATGCTTGATTGGTTTGGATCCACAGTATCACGTGCGAGATGGTGGGTGACCAGTTTTCATCCAAGCCGAGGCATTTCTTCGTAAGTCCATGCGAAAACGTCCTGGTATTCTTTGAGTAGAGTCGACTAGCTTTGAGCGTTACGTAGAATGTAGAGTCGGGCGATCGAGAATGGGTCACGGGAATTCCTCATTCCCTATATTGGATTTTGAGTTCGTCGGTGGTTAAGTCGGTCCCGTCTTGCGGCTTACGAGGCGTACGGGAACTTCCTCCCGGTTATTGTGAAAACATTATTTCGGGCGGAGAGACAGGGTCATGGTCTCCCCGCTAATTGCTAACGCCCGGTGGTAATGTGTGAGTTTTCCCTTTTGCTTCGTCTGAGTAGGGTGCACTCTCGCAGTGCGGCCACAGTTACGCCGGTGGCGGGAGACTGGAGGGTCTTCCTTCCAGGAAGACGGTGGGAGGGTGGTCTCTCTGCGGAGTATCTCCAGTTTGTCGCTATCTCGAGCGATGTCCATTTTGGTATGTAAAACGTGAGATCTTGGTCGTCACGCCTTTTGAACCTTCCTTCGGCCCATGTGCTTCTACGTAGTAGGCTCGGGTGCATAGGGGGACAGTGACGCGAGGATGCGGACAACTTCTCCGTTCGCATCTTGTTTTTCAGGCATTAGTGGTATGTTGAAGGAACGATTTTGAGATTATGCAGCCATGGCCTTCCCAGTATCATGTGGTAGTCTGGTTCTTTTTTCAATCACTTCAAACTTCACGCTTGATTCAATTGGCCCTACTGCCAGCTCCAAGTTGATGTAGCCGTATGTGCTAGTTTGGTTGCCTTCGAAATCTGTCATCGTAGTGGGTTGTCGTACGATCTCGTTAGGTCGCACCTTGGAATCTTTAAGTGTCTTGAGAGTGATGACATTGGAAGATGCACCCGTGTCAATGAGCGCTCTTGAAACTCTATGTTCCCGACGAGGCACAGTAACATTCAAGGCCGGTTGTGGCCGTCTTCTACCATCATGTCGTCATCGGTGAAAACAATATTGTTGGTGGATCTTAGGGATCCTTGGAGTCCCAGTGGGTGCGGGAACTAGTGATGCGTTGGTGCTATTCGGTTAATAGCGAGAGAATATTTTTATTTGGTCCTTGGAGAGGTGTAGCAATTCACATAAGTTTTCTACCAACATGGTCGCCTCTGGTCCGTCGGCTTCCGGTCGGTGTGAAACCATTGATTTGAGAATGCTCATTCGGGATGTTAGTCCCCCGCTCTTGATCTCCGGGAACATGAACCACTTAGCTCCAATGTTAGGGTGATGAGGAAGTCGAGTATCTTTGTTAATCGCATCCTTCATTAGATCCATGTTTTGGCATGGATCTCCTGAGCTCGCATCAGGTCAACCAGTCTTGGGACCTCTTCATTGGTCATATTGCTTCTAAAAATTGATGAGTTATCATGACCTTGAGCGGGATCAATGTTTGTGGAGATGGCCCGATAGCCGACCATGCTTGCGCGAAATTTGAGGACGGAAGATGGAATTTGGTATTGTAACAAGAAAGATCAATCCTCCTTGTGGTCGCCAATTTTTATGGGTAAAAATCATTTCCGCCGATTTTGGTAAACTCGGTAGGTGAGTGAAACTGGTTTAAACCCTAAACAAATGTGCTGCACGTGAGCACTTTCTAGATTCGAGAGATCAATCTGTACAAGTCCGGCCTAAACCAAGAAATGGCCGTTCCAGACTTGCTTCGGTCACAAAGTGGAGGAGAAGGATTGATTTTGGGAGGGAAGCAAAGAAAGGTGTTGAGACCAGAATAATTCTAGGAGAGTAGTGTCTCGACTTGTATCAGAAAGTGAAAGCTTAGGAAGCTTGGAAGAGATGAAAGCTTTTTGGAGAGCTTGCAAAGTTTCCTTTTCTGAGAGTGTTGTATTTTTCTCCTGACCGAGACTTGTTGTGCGGTGGAAATAGGTAAGACCTATTTATACAAGTCGAGATTGAAACGTACCACGGCCTCATGAAGGAAGAGAGTAAAGGGTGAAATAATGGGAGGAGGTGGTAACATTAAAGGTGTTTATGGGTGAAAACGTTTTCACCATTATTTCCTCATTTATTTGACCGCTTTATTCCTATTCACGCTTTCTTAATGTGAGCGTAGTGTACTGCCGCAAGTTGTGACCGCCAAACCAAGACCCCGGAAAGCATCCCCAGTTTGTGTTGATGTCTCTAGTGTTGGTTACACCTTGAGTGCAAGTGGCATTTTGGTAGGGCGCGTGTGGCATGTGCCAATGGCATGTGCGGAATGCCTTTGTTGCGGGTTGCACCTCGAGCGCAAGTGGCAATGCCAGAGCTGCTAGTGGCGTGTGTGGCATGTGCCAATGGCATGTGTGGAATGCCTTCGTTGAGTGTAAGTGGCAATGCTAGATCTGCTAGTGGCTTGTGTGGCATGTGCCAATGGCATGTGCGGAATGCCATGGCGGTAGGTTGCACGGTTTGCAAGTTAGGGTACCAGCGTGTGTTTTGGCATGTGCCAATGGCGCATACGGCCAAGTTGGCCTAGGTTGCACAGCTTGCAAGTTGGGCTACCAGCGTGCGTGTTTGGCATGTTCCAATGGCATGCGTGGCCAATTTGGATCACGGCCTGGTAAGAAAAGCTACCAACGATGCGTGTTGGCGTGTGCCAATGGCATGCGTGGCCATTTGGACCACGGCTTGGTAAGAGAAGCTACCAGCGGCGTGGTGGCATGTGCCAATAGCATGCTCGGCCATTAGGGCCACGCCACAGTGAGAAAAGCTACCGGGAGTGTGTTGGCATGTGCCGATGGCATGCTCGGCCATTAGGGCCACACCACAGTGAGAAAAGCTACTACCGAGCGTGTTGGCATGTGCCAATGGCATGCTCGGCCATTAGGGCCGCGCCACAGTGAAAAGCGACCAGCGGCGTGTTGGCATGTGCCAATGGCATGCTCGGCCATTAGGGCCACGCCATGGTGAGAAAAGCTGGCGAGCGTGTTGGCATGTGCCAATGGCATGCTCGGCCATTAGGGCCACGCCCAGTGAGAAAAGCTACCCGAGCGTGTTGGCATGCGCCAATGGCATTCTCGGCCATTAGGGCGCGCCACAGTGAGAAAAGCTATCGGCGAACGTGTTGGCATGTGCCAATGGCATGCTCGGCCATTAGGGCAGCGCCACAGTGAGAAAAGCTACCCGGCGAGCGTGTTAGCATGTGCCAATGGCATGCTCGGCCATTAGGGTCACGCCACGGTGAGAAAAGCTACCGGCGCGTGTTGGCATGCGCCAATGGCATGCTCGGCCATTAGGGCCACGCCCTAGTGAGAAAAGCTACCATCGAGCGTGTTGGCATGTGCCAATGGCATGCTCGGCCATTAAGCCGCGCCACAGTGAGAAAAGCTACCGGCGGCGTGTTGGCATGTGCCAATGGCATGCTCGGCCATTAGGGCCACGCCACAGTGAGAAAAGCTACCCGGCGTGTTGGCATGCGCCAATGGCATGCTCGGCCATTAGGGCCACGCCCAGTGAGAAAAGCTACCAGCGGCGTGTTGGCATGGCGCGGCTAGGGCCAAGGTAAGGGTGTTTGGCTTGGCGTGGCGTGACCGGCGTAGCTAGGGCCAAGCGAGTGTGTTTGGCATGGCGCGGCTAGCTTGGGCTAGGTGTGGCCGGCATGATTTGCCATTGGTACGGAGGTGCGGCTAGCATGGTTGGCATGCTTTGCGCGGTTGGTGTGACTAGCATAGCTAGGGCCAAGGCAGAGTGCGTTTGGCATGGCGCGACTAGCTTGGGCTAGGTGTGGCTGGCATGATTTGCCATTGGCACGGAGGTGTGGCTAGCATGGTTGGCATGCTTTGGCGTGTTTGGTGTGGATGGCATGATTTGCCATTGGCACAGAGGTGCGGCTAGCATGGTTGGCATGCTTTGGCGCGTTTGGTGTGGATGGCATGATTTGCCATTGGCACAGAGGTGCGGCTAGCATGGTTGGCATGCTTTGGCGCGTTTGTTGCGGCTGGCATGATTTGCCATTGGCACGGAGGGGAATTAGGGTTTTGTTCGTTGTAACCCTAATTTGAAAAAATACTCCCTATTAATTACTGACTACATGTATTAAATGTTCTAATAAATGTGTCACCGGTGACATTAAGTTATTTGGGGTTTTACGATTTTACCCTTTGTTTAAAAACCACCATCAACAGCAGGGAATGGATGCATGCAGTGGCTTGAGATGCAGGTGGTTATGCAAGATGGTAATGGAGATGTGAATGAAGTTGGTGATGATAATTAGATAGGAGGAGAGAGCTCCTCTCTGTTGGTGGTGGTAATAGAAGTCGTAAGCAAGGGGTATGAGGATATATATGTAGGTTTAGGTTTTACCCATTTTTATAGCTTCTTCTCGCTGCGAACTTACATCCCACGCAAACCCAATTTACAGATTTATCTAGGCTTCTAAAACAATCTTCAATCTACTCCGTTGATCATAAATCCAACCACCGTAACTTCCAGGTTTTCCCTACTTGTCGGCCTCTGTTTTCATGTATCTCAACTTTTAAATAAGTCCTGGCCGTTCCAACAATCATCGAACCTTGATTAGCCATAAATGGAATGGCCATGACAGACAGCACCAGACCTCATGGTTAACATGACCAACTTCCTAATCCAGTCCTCATTTGAGACTCAAATCTATGTTAAGGACTAACCAATACTGGCCATTGAACCACGGCTATTTAACAACAACAGATTAGTTTGTAGACTGCCCGTTGAGCTCCAGAATTAAACCCACAGTATCCACAGAATTGGACACAAGAACCCTGTCCATATTAGTGTCGAGTATCACCTAGCCTCTGCCAAATAATCATGTGCGCAGACCAACTCAACTCTCTTCCCTGCTTTGTTAGCCATAGCAAAGCCTCACCCAAACTCTTCTTGTAACTTGTATAAAGTTTGAGTTCACAACCCAAACAACCTTCATGTACATGCCAAAACCCATTCCATTCTTCCTGTTCTTTGAAAATCCATATTAATCCTTGGAAACCAGTACCCATAAGAACCATGGCTCGTAGCTGCACAAAGCTAGAGTAGAACTGGATGAGGACTTTTATCGAGCACCTGGTCTGCAACTTGTAATCCAATAACAGTTATGCCTTGTTTGAATATGAAAACACACATCAACTCCTTCCTTGCAAACACGAGTTCATACATTCATTTAATCATTCAAACCTACTTTTAATATTCTCCATTTACTCAGGATTCAATGGCAGCAACATCAATTTCGTCCATGTATACTAGTGTTTGAGGGTGAAAACCGTTTCTGCTGATTTTGGTAATTTTGGGTGTGTCTGTGGGTGAGAAACGAATCTAAACCCTAATGTACTGCACGGGAGTACTTTTGATTCGAGAGATCAATCTGTACAATCCTGGCCTAAACCAAGAAATGGCCATTCCAGGCTTGCTTCGGTCACAAAGTGAAGGAGAAGGGTTGGTCTTAGGGACGGAAGCGAAGAAAGTGTTGAGACCAGAATAGTTGATTCGGGAAGTGTGGGCGTTTTGTGACTTGTATCGAGAAAGTTGAAGCCGGCTATTTGGATGAAAAAGCTATCGAGATGATTTTGGATGTTGTATTGTTCTCTGACCAAAACTTGTTGTTTGGTGGAAATAGGTGAGACCTATTTATACAAGTCATAGTGAAACGTACCACGATCTCATAGGAAGTGAAAACGATTGAGTGATGGAAGAAAAGAGTAACGTGTAAGCGTTAGACGTTATGCTTCCATGATGAGGGAAGTGAATTCGTGTAACCGCCAGACATTACGCTTCCATGATGAAGGAAATGAATTGTTTACACCATTACTTTTCACCTCCACTAATTATCCCACTTCATGACACTTTCTTGTAACGGGCGCATTGCATGCCACACGCCGTAAACCGCCGGACCAATACCACGATGAGCATCCCCCAGTTTATGACATATTTTGATATCTCCAGTGTTTTCGTGGAAAACATGTAGCACTTTGCTACGTGTGGCAAGTTAAAATCGAGAGGCTTGCCGCAGGTAAATAACATGTGATGCTAGGCTAGTTTTGGCTAGTCGCCTTAAACTTGTCGTGAGCTTACCGGTTTGGTGGCGAACTTCGATGGCCGAGATCGCATCTTATGAATAAGGGTAGCCGTTGATTGTGGCTACCTTGTTTTGGCGCCTGACAATGGCGCGTGGCATTGCGGCATGACTTGTGCATGCCAGTGGCATGATGGTGCAAGTGGCGCCTGGCGTAGCCATGGTCGTTGGGTTTAGGTGGATGGTTGCCTAAGAGTTTCCACAAGTCCATCAGTTCGGTAGCGAACTTGGATGGCTGAGATTGCATCTCATGAAGAAGGATGGCCATTGATTATGGCCACATCTTGTTTATAGCGAAGTGGCGTCGGCTATGTGCTAATGGCATGCCAATGGCGTAGCCGTGGCATAGCGGTATCTTGGTGATGTTACGGTACGGACAAAGCTAAAAATTGGCTTCGTGGCCAAAGTTAGGGTTTGGCGCCGTGGAAGAATTCGTCGTGGAAGAACTAGGGCTTGGCGTGGCCAAGGTGTCGTGGAAGAATTCGCAGCGTGGAAGAATTAGGGCTTGGCGTGGCCAAGGTGCCGTGGAAGAATTCGCCGTGGAAGAATTAGGGCTTGGCGTGGCCAAGGTTCCATGGAAGAATTAGGGCTTGGCGTGGCCAAGGCTTGGTTTTGGCGCCGTGGAGTCGGACCCACATGTGGCGTGGCAACATTGGCCCTGTTGCTACGCCAATCCCATAGCTTCGGGAAATGCTATTTGGCTTTGGTAGCAATTTGCCCGAATTAAGGTTTGGCATGTCGAAACCCTAATTAGTGCACGTGGCATGCGGCTGCGGCATGACGCTACTTTTGTGCAAACGGTGCCATGGATATTCCAAAGGAACTATGGCAAGGCCATAGTGGAAACGGCCATAGGAGTATGAATTGTTGTGGGTGGCTATTTATGGAAGGTTGCCACGAAGTGGCATGTTTGCGAGGTAGCATGCTGTGAAGTTAGCATGTTGCGAAGTTGTCGCGGTAGAGTGGCATGTTGGCATGCTACCGCGGTAGAGTGGCATGTTGGCATGCCGACCAATATGTTGTTGTGGTAGGGCGCGTTTGGCTTGTCAGTTTAGCAATGTGGCACGGCAGGGTGTGTTTGGCCTTTAACGTATGGTGGCAAGTTTAGAGCAACTTGATTGGCCACAAAAGGGGGCCGACCAAACACAAGGCGCGACCACACTTGGTGAGTGTGGCGGCTTTGGCGCGTTCGATTGGTCGATTAGAAGTGGGGCGGAAAGCATGGGCCCGACCACGGCTTGTGTGCATGTGGCGAGTTTAAAGCGACACGATTGGTCGAGAAAAATAGGGTCGGGCGTGGCTAATGGCGCTATCGGCCTAAGGCATAGCCACGCCTCTCTTTCTTCTCTTTGCGACTCCTGTTTTCTTATTAGGCGAGGCTACGCACTTTGCTAATCCATGTCGGATTAATTACTTAGGCTTAATTTTGACAAGCAAGGTCCAGGTACATTACGCGAGGCACGAAACCCTAACTTATGTAAGTTAGTCAGGACGATTGATTGAGTTCTAGGTGTTGACACAGAGTTCTTTTAAGTTCATTGCCAGAGAGCAGCATGCTTTTCTGATTCGAATACCTTATGCAAAGACCTTATCCTTGATACTTGGAGATTCGTGTTACTCTGTTGCGAGTGAACACAAATCGTCATGCCATATCAACATTAAGGGTTCGGTCGGAGAACATAGCATATAAGGCATTCGGGAGGAACTTATATTAAGTGAATATACACGAGTATTTGGAATTCACATAACATGGGGATAGTTGCTACATTCGCTAGTCTCGGATAAATTTCATGTAAGTGTATTGAGCGGCTCAATAAGTATGCGAGTGGAGAGCTTAGCACACGTGGCTCTGTTTCCTTGCAGAGTGACGTCACATCAGATGCAAGGTTTTACGATTTTAACCCTAATCTAAAAACCACCATCAATAACTAGATACAACACAAATTCTCGAACTGCTCTCTTTTCTTTACTACCAACTTCCAATTCAGCTTAAACCCATCTTCTAATCTCTTCTCAGATGATGTATAACTCCTCCTTAATCTTCATTATTCAGCAATGATAATCAATGGCAGCAGCTTGATCTTCTTCATGCTGAAACTAATCACTAGTTTCTTCTCTTTCTCCTTCTCGGTACCTCCTCAATATTTGTAAACACCCACCGGACCAATGGAGCCGGCGTGAACCACTCTTGGCAATGGCTGGTAGCGACTTGAAGACGAGATGACTAAATAATATTGTTGCGCGCTGATGGAGTTCAATTTTTGATTATAAAGAAGGCTGGGTAGCCCTTAACAACTTCACGTGTGTGTTTAGCACTCTTCCAGCTGACATCAGTTGAATGCCCTGATAAGAATGATGCTGGTGCTTCAATAACTCATTATTTTGATGTATTTGAGCCTTCGTGCTTATGTGCTTCCACTGCGGCAACAACCAAGGTTCTCAAATAGCAAATTGAGCTCCTTTTCACTTCTTTTTCATCACATGACTCCTTTTCACTTCTTCATGCTGAAACTAATCACTAGTTCCTTCTCTTTCTCCTTCTCGGTACCTCCTCAATATTTGTAAACACCCACCGTACCAATGGAGCCGGCGTGAAACACTCTTGGCAATGGCTGGTAGCGACTTGAAGACGAGATGAATAAATAATATTATTGCGCGTTGATGGAGTTCAATTTTTGGTTATAAAGAAGGCTGGGTAGCCCTTAACAACTTCACGTGTGTCTTTAGCACTCTTCCAGATGACATCAGTTGAATGCCCTGATAAGAATGATGCTGGTGCTTCAATAACTCACTATTTTGATGCATTTGAGCCTTCGTGCTTACGTGCTTCCACTGCGCCAACAACCAAGGTTCTCAAATAGCAAATTGAGCTCCTTTTCACTTATTTTTCATCACATGACTCCAAAGTACCCTCAAAATATAAACAAAGCATAATACATGAGAAATACAAGAGAAATAATAAAGAAAAGCATAAGAAATTGACATTCAAATGATGTATTTTTGGTATTTATCATTTTGCACTGTCGCTTAAGATGCTTGAACTCGTAAAGGTATTGTTGGTTGTTGATTAGGGTCTAAAAATACTAATTTCATCATCAGGAGCATCATACAAATGCATCATCATCAGGACCGTCTGATTGGTTTGATTTTGGGTTTTGGTTTTTTAATTTGAACATCAATTTCATTTTTGGAGTAACATTTTGTGGGTTCTATCTCTTGTTTGAATTTGAGTTGAGATTGAAATTTAGATTTGTAATTGAACGATTTGTAATTGGGTACATATCTTGCAATTGAACTAAATCGTTATTTTTGAAGGTTCAAAATTCTGTATTGTGAAGATCATCAGTTCATAAGAAGAAAATGATGGGAGATTAGGGTTTTTCTGAATTAGGGCAGGAATTGACGAATATTGGGGATTTTGTTGTCAAAAATCATCACGGAAGTGAATTGAGAATATGTACTTGTGGTCTCTGTTTTTCTTTCCATTGTTTCAATTATGGTTACATATCGTATTTGAAGAAGATGAATGTACAATATTGTCTCTGAGGTTCAAATTGTAAGAGAAGTTCGGTTGTGTGTGTGTTGTCATCGATGTTTACAAGGGTATGCTGATGGAGGAACTGATGGGGATTGTGGCCAAGAAAAGACCTTTCTATTATTGGTAATGGAAGGAGTAGGTGTCAATTATTTGAGTATCGAAGAGAATTTGAAGATAGTCAAAAATTGGACTTTTGTGAGTGGTGATTTTAACGAGATTGGAGTCGAAGAAGATAGAGGCAGGGGATTTGAGGAGATGAGTTGCATCTGGAATTCGAATTTCAGAGAAGAAGCTGGTGATATATGGATTTGAAATCAGGATATGAAAATGGTGCATGGCGTTATGTAGTCGTGATTTTCGCAGAGGCGTAAAAAGATGAAGTTGAAAATGAATTAGGGCTTCAGAGAACTGGTTTGGTCAAAGTGAAAGGGTATAACAGTAACTAAGATTAATATTTAGATTTCATTTAGTTTTTTAATAATCATTAAACGGAAGTCAAAATATAGCCGAGTCAACGTAAGTCAACGCTAATTCCAAGTACCAAACGTAAAGTTGGACAAATGTTAGACCAAACTCAAAAGCCGGACAAAACTTGAATACCAAAAACAAAATAACCCAAACAGATTTTAGAGAATTTTGTTTTAACAATGATAGTAATTTGGTACTTTCACGGATTTTAGAGCAACCGCAGTGGGCGACCAAGACCAAAAATTTGGGAAGAGATAGAGACGTAGTGGGACGGACTAAAGATCAAATACCAGACTATACCAAATTTCCAGACTAAATTTGGTCGGCGACCAAAGACCAAACCCAAATTTTAGTCGAGCGTTGATATAGTGTTCGCCCCACACCAGGCGTTGATATAGTATTCGCCCCACACCAGGCGGACGTAAAGTCTACGCCCCACACCAGGCGGACGTAAAGTCTACGCCCCACAGCAGGCGTGGCTTATACCCACGCCCCATATATTTATTTATTTTTAATTTATTGTGGGGGGTGGTTTATACCTCCGCCCCATTTTTTTTTTTTTTTTTTTTTTTTTTTTTTTTCGAAATCTCCCCCACACCAGGCGAACATATAATCCACGCCCCACCACCAGGCAAACGTATACTTCACGCCCAACACCAGGCGAACGTATAATCCACGCTCCACCAAATTTAGTCTTCCACCCGTAGCATCACACACCAGATTAAACCCAAATTTTGGTCTTTTTTTCCCTCTTTGGTTTTTGGTTATAACACCTTATGCTAGGCGGGAACAAAATCACTATGCCGTAATTATTTCACCTCTAATTATTCCTCCTTAAATCATTGAACTTGCTGTGATATTCATTGAACCAAATCCATTGAGCTGTTTGGAGTACTGATTTGTAGGGTCGTGTGCTTTAATTAACCGATGATGGCCCATCCAAACACATAGAAAGAAACATTAAGTAACTAACCTTAACAAAAAAGTATATTACTTTCGATACATTCGACCAAAACTGATGAAAACGTTTCCGAAAAG
Source organism: Papaver armeniacum (assembly GCA_023531295.1). NCBI lineage: Eukaryota > Viridiplantae > Streptophyta > Magnoliopsida > Ranunculales > Papaveraceae > Papaver > Papaver armeniacum. Next base: position 26,938 of record JAJJWW010012690.1, read on the forward strand.
ATTGCGAATGCAAGTGCTCAGCATCTGAAATTTGTTATTTATTTCAAAAAGTTGGGAAATTTTATAATACACGTTTAGAATGAGAGTTCAAGTGCTCTGCATTTAGTTTGCTTTCGTAATCAGGGAGCAAACAAAAAGGGGGCCCATTTAGGAAGAAAGATAGAGGGTTGGGTTGGGTTGGGTAAGCGGTCTCAATTACGGGTTGCATAATGTGGAGTATCTGTGCAATTAAAGACTGATATGCTCGGAACATCTATTGGCGACGGCATGGCTAAATTGTCTACGAGTAATGATTATACTGTTTTGTTATGTGGAAATTTGGCAATTGGTCTTCTTCTTCTTGAGCTTTTAACTGGCATAGATTTGGGCTCAGGGTGTGCTGAATTTTTTTTCAACCTATGCTAGTTAGTTGAGATAGCCCTGAGAAAACGAAAAACCTGTAGCATGAAGATTTTTATTTTGGTCGTGTACGCAACAGATGCTTGGACGCGCACGTCTTTGCATCGAGAACATCAAATAGCATCATATGTATATGTCACACAGACATTAATACAAGCATGTACTTGTGAAGCCCGAATTCTTGGTTTATACTTTATAGGAAACGTGCACGCATCCTAATTTATTTTTTTGTTAAAATTATCGTGTCTTTGTGTCCGCCTAAAGCGGAAATAATTTATCTCCCACGAGTTGGATCCCGCGAGCCATCCCAACGTGTGAGATTATGAGAAAAGGGGTGGGACCCACACTAAACCTACCCCTACAAACCGCCGAGCCTTTAGGGGATTCCCCTTTATTCCCTTGTCCGGACACCGCGGGCTGGTCCCGCGGTGAGTGACTGTATCATTACTGCGCCTAAAGTCGTATCTGTAGAGTAGAGTGCTTCATCATTTTACCCCGTTGGATTTCAATCCTACTTCCATCAATGTGTACTTGCATGAGATCTTGAATTCTCTTTTAAGTTAACAAAAATTCTTCACAGTTCGTGATGATAAACAACTCCAAATCCTCTGATGGCTGTGTATAATTTGTTGAACCGTAAAGGCTCAGTTTTTAATTGGGATATGATGCACCTTTGGAGAAAGATTTTCCAACTAAGAAGAGGTTTCGCAGAGTCGGAGTTGGTTATGTCTATAGGGAAACAAATCGAGCAGTTGATGCTCTGGTGGGTGACACTCACCTATTTCAGAAGTTTGTGGAGTTGGGTCGATCCTAGGGGAGTTTAGTCTGAGTTGAGGGGGATTATTGCAGAGTTCTTAATTACTCATGCAAGGCTTCGATATTTTCTCGATAATAAAAATATAGAGTAGTACTACGTACGTTTAGAAGCAACTGCGCAGTGGTGCGACCATAACCAAAAGAGCAAAGAGCAAAAAAAAACTAAAATTTGGGTTTAGTCAGGTGTTGTAACGCAGTGGAGGGAGACTAAAATTTGGTCGAGCGCAACTTTGAGTTACGCCCAACAGAGCGCAATTCCAAATCTCGTCCCATTTCTTTTTTTTTTTTTTTTTTTTTTTTTTTTTTTTTTTTTATATTATTGTTGGGCGCAACTCAAAGTTGCGCCCAATTTTTTTTTTTTTTTTTTATTATTGATGGGGCGCAACTCAAAGTTGCGCCCAATTTTTTTTTATTATTGTTGGGGCGCAACTCAAAGTTACGCCCCATTAAGCGCAATTCAAATTGCGCCCCATTTTTTTTTTTTAATTGTTGGGCGCAACTTTGAGTTACGCCCCATCGAGCACTAACTTCAATTTACGCCCGACTAAAGACCAGGACTAAAGACTAAATATGGTGCAGGTTTTGGTTATAGTCCGGTCTTTGGTCTTTACTCCGTCTCCACTGCGTCTGTTTTTAACCAAAAAATTTGGTTATACTCCACGACTGTGGATGCTCTTATGAACACAAAAGCGCACAGTCATTAAAACTTTAAAGGCAACCAAAAGTTTTAGGCTATGACCCGGTCCTAGAATTTATGTTATCTAGTGGTTGGAGGTATTAAGCGCTCTTCATAGCACATGGCATGTGGGGTTTACAAAATTTATTTGGTCCATCAATCGCCTTTTTTTTTTTTCTTTGGAAAAAGTAAATATATTAATCAAAAATAAAGTACATTAAATTTACAATATCTTTTTTTTCAAAATTATTGGACATCAATCGCCTCTCATTCATATGGATGTAGGAGACGTTCCAAGCTTCAATTTCTATACAGTCACATTAACACACAACCTCCATATGTGCCCTGTATTCTTGTGCTTCTGCATGCATGCACACTGGCAATCTAGCATGAAATCTATTAAACAAACAATTTCTTTTCTTTTTTCTCTGGGGGTATATAATGTTCGAGGAACAGTCTAGCTAGGCATTCAAAAACTATCAACTATTATTCGTGAATAGTGATGCTTCTTCGGTTCAACCATCATTCGTGAATAGTTAGTAAAGAGAATATGCACCGAACCTTCCAATAAGTAAAATATTGCTTAAACAAGTGAATAAAACAAAGACAAATGTTATCCCACGCGACTTTGCGGGATGACTCCCATAAAAACGACCTCTTTACTGTTGGATGATCAAATCAACGGTTAGATCCATATTCAGGAAAAGACTCATCACTTTCAGGATATGACCCATCACTTTCGAGGAAAAGAACCCAAACCTCTTAAAAGGTTGAAGATCATTAGATTTATACAAAGCGTAATCTAATCCGGTAAAGCCGATTGTGGGATAGCTTTCCATGCAAAGGTCGTGCGGGATATCACTGTTCTAAAACAAAGCCTTAATAATTAATCAAGATTGAAGATCATACAGTATGTTACTATAACTGTACACGACGATCATTGAATCTTATTATTAAACAGCAGCTCTACACATACTGCCGGTTTAAACAAAATATAAACCGTGCACCCACACCAAAATTGGGCCCCACCACAAGAGAAAAGACGGGGCCAGTTTTGGACCCACAGTGTGTGCCTGTGCGGTTTGTAAATTCCTTTTTCGACGGTATATTAAGCTTTTTATTATTATTAAAAAAATATCAGCCGAAGAGCACTTCCATGTGGACAACATGCACACCACATATAGGTTTCTATAACTATGCAAAAGCATTAAAGATGCGGTGAAACAGATTCTTCTTCTATATATAGCCAAGCAATGGGTCTGTCTCCTGAGTCCTGAGCACCAGTTTTCAGTTCTAGGTAGTACCATCAGCCAGCTCAAGCTTCGTTAGGAAGAAAAATGGCATCAGCAAGTAGTAACAATAATTGCAGCAGCATCAATTCTTTCTCAGATGATGATGAGGAACTCAACGAACAATTGCGCACCCTACTATCTCTGGTTCCTGATGCTGCACAGGTCTGTTTGTTAACATACAGTCTTAAATTTTTCCTACGTAGTTCTATTTCGTGTATCCCTTTGATATCTATTTTCCTTTGTTAAACATGTAGACGGATACGATATCCATATTAGAACAGACTCGGGATTATTTGAGACGAATTCACGAAGAAACGGAGAGACTTGAAAATCAAATGCCGAGTCAACCACAACACCTTGAGAACCTTAACCAGAGAAGTATTGCTAACTCATCAAGCCAGAGACGACTCCAGATACTAAGGGTATTTTTCTCTCTCAATCATTGTGCTAATATATTTGACTCATGCAGTAGTATAGTATTATCGTACGAATTCAGAGATTTTTAAGTTTTATGATCAAAGAATTCAGCGAAAAATCTACGTCGCCTTCTTCCTTCAATTTAGTACCAAATTTATTTAGTTTTTGCAAGTAAATCAGTGCAAGGTTTACCAAAAAGACGTCGTCCCTAGCTATGATATAAATTTTGCCATAATAAACATTTATAATTGTATACAGTATTACAGTTACTTGGCACTGTCTCTTTTAAGTTTCATGTTCTGAGCATGAGCTTTGATGGCTACACAGCTGTGTACATGAATACCTCACATAAGCCTACTGGTTTCAGGGAGAGATATTAAGTACGTACGGATGATGGTTAATGCATGGCATTCATGGGCTTTAATACATTTTTGTAGGTTGAGACAGATAAAATTAGAGGTAAGAGGGAGTTTGTGGTGAAGATTTTTTGGAAGAGACTAGGGCCAGGAGCAGCAGCTGAAGTCCAGCGAGCTATTGAGTTCTGCCGTCTAAACGTCAAGAACAGCTCCATACTTGTTCCCAGCTTTCTCCATCCCGACGAAATGCAAACCACAGCTTTTGTCAAAGTAAACAAATCCTAGTACAACTCTTTCTCTCCATAAAACAGCTGTATTTATTCTGACTCGATTGATGCATTTTGAATGTAATAGGTAAAGAAGGGGAAGAATATGACGGAGCAAGAGCTATGCGATCTCTTACTGTCAAGGTTTCCATCTTAATAATACCGAAATGGATCGCCAAATAATCATGTATCTCTTCTACGTTGAGGATGATTCAGGTTAACTAGAGATATTTAATATATGGATAGCCACTTAATATCTGTTATATGTTTTGGATAATTAAAATTATTTCTCCTCGATTGTTTGAGTAGTTACTGATTATTTGAGATTGTTATAGCTGTAAGAATATTTCTATACATAGAAATATTCCCTTGGGCCATATAGGATATTGCTAAATTATGTCGGTTACCATTTCTTGGATTATTTCCTAATATCTTTTCTTTGATGGACGGTCGAAATATAACGCTATAACTGAAAACCCTAGGAACTTGGTCCTCTCTATACCTATGAAAGGGAAACAATAACCATTACTATTGTATCCAAGGAATTACTCATTACGGCTAAGGTCAAGAGAGAGAAACCATGATCTCCACAAGGTATTATCGCTGCTCCAGGTTGATCGATCACAGACTAAGGATTAGCGCTATAAGGTATTCCATATAAACTAATCTTTGTGTATTTGATTATGTGATTATCATGAAGTTCAACGATCCTAATTAACGATCTATAAAATTAAATCTTATAGTTGGCATTTAGAGCTAGTTGTTTAGAACTCATGATCCTCCGTTGATATTATGCAATAACTATGTTGTTATGGATTATGTATTGGATTTTCACGTAACGTTGGGTGTATCTAAATTCTTTGATAACGTATCACGAGAGGCTGAATTCCCATCAAAATCACAATCGGCACAAATTCACTTGGAGCGTACATTCCAGTTTTAAAGCTAACTGTTTAGGGTTTGTCTGTGAATTTAAAAGTGGGCCTTATAATTAACTTTAGATGAGTGATAATTGTTACTGGGCCTGTGGTTAACAATGATGGGCTTTGAAAAATATTAAATAGGCCATAAGATCAAGACTTGCACATAAATGGATCAGGTACTTTTGTTTCGTTTTGCGAATTTTAAACTTCAGTTTAAAAGCTAATCAATTAACAGCATCTTCAGTTGAATAGATGATCTAATTATTTTGGGCACGTGATTCGATGGTGAATGGTGGTGTTAAGTTAATGTATGAAAAGATGTTTGTTACATAATGGATCAAAATGTTTGTTAAAATTTTAGAAGGTAAATAAAGTTGGCCTTAAAAATCCTGGCAAATTTAGGGGCGCCTCCAAACGAATTAGGGGCGACACAAAAGGACAAAATAGGTCATAATCGGAAGGTTAATCCATAATCCCGTTTTTTAAATGGCCAAACTACCCTTTATAATCGGTAGGTAACTATACAATCGGTAGTTAATCAACAATCGGGAGTCAATTTAGTTTATATAGCTTCCGAATATAAAGTATCCCCAAAATAAAATCCTTTATCTTTTGAATTTTGATTATCCTATAATCGGTAGTTTATATACTTTATACGGTAGGGAGGGCTCGCCCCGGACCCCAGAACCCCTTCGTATAGTGTCTAGGCATTATATTCATACCACGTCCATACCCGCACCGAGCTTTTCAACTACATTGGTTGAGCCTATAATCGATAGCAAATGAAGGTATCCCGACTTCCGATTATACGAGTGGGTCTCTTTCTTGAAATCCTAGCATAATCGGTAGTCAAAGATAGTTCATATAACTACCGAATATAGAGTTGCCCCAAAATGAGATTTTGCAAAAATCTCTTTTTTTCTTATTTGGTTGAGCCTATAATCGGTAGTCAAAATAGTTCATATAACTACCGAATATAAAGTTGTCCCAAAAATGAAATTTTGCAATCGGTAGCTAACTAAACTACCGATTATGAAGGGGCATACAAGTATTTTCATCTTATTTTGTCTTTTGTGTCGCCCTAATTCGTTTGGGGTCGCCCCTAAAAATGCTAGCTTAAAAATTTCAAGAAAGCTTCATGGTATTTTAGGTTCATTAACTAGGACCGATTATGTCTCTGTCCAAGTCCGTTGGTAACCCGTCGGTGTTCACATTGACCATCTCGTAGTCTTTGATAGAGTCAATAATGTTTGTCCCACTTCTTATCTTACTGTTAACCTTGACTGGGCATGTTAGACTTCGATTAAATAATTCGAAATCCGGTTTGTACCTTTTCTGGTTCAAGTTCCCTTTTAATTTGTTCATTATAGAAACAAAATGACTAATTTGTTTATCATTGAACAAAATTATAAATAGTTATAAATAGAATAGTGCATAATAAAAACCAAATTCTATGAGGGTATTTAGAAATTATGAAATGGTTTTTATCTAAAGATGTAAACTTATCGTTATGCTTCCGCTTTATTGAAAACTAATGTACATATAATCTGAGGCGATTTCTTACCGAATTCGTTATAAAATTTTAATTCAAACTATGCTTGACGCTGTAAAGTTTGTGTGTACGTTATGATATGGTTTGTGTGCTTTTGCATTAGGGAATAGTTTCTCTCAGATTATTATTTTTCTTTTTGGATTTTTTGAGATTATACTTGAAATTATTATGGGACTCTATAGTTATCACCACAGTGATGCTAGAGTGTTATATCTCAATATAATCATAATGTTATTATAAGCATGAATTTGCAAACCGTAAAATGTAGGTTTTGCAGTTATCGATATCATGTGATTGGCTATTATAATCATAATGTTATTATTTTAGTTGATTGGCTATCACCACAGTGGTGTCAAATCAATTTTGGCCATGATCACAATTTTTCTAATGCTTGTAATATTATTCTTTCTTAAATATATTAGAACTGAATTTACCCACAGGAATTTGGAGTTCATGTATTTAAGAAAACATTGACTGATATGATTGTTTATCATACATTATGGATATGAACTGATTTGAATCTTGAGGGTATCTTATGTCATTATGTTTCACTTTTCTCCCAATGTTGATGATAATTTCAATTGTACGTATAAAATTATTGTGCTTAAGATTCTTAGGTCATAATTCTTTAGTTATCACCACAGTGATACTAGAGTGTTTTATCTTAGCAATAATAATAATTTTAATGTAAGCACGAATACGCCAAGCCGTAAAGGCAAGGTTTAGTAGTTATTATGGCATTTTTTTTTGAGTTGTTTGGCTATCACCACAGTGATGTCAAATAATTTTTCCAGTCATAATCGTTATCATGTCAAGTGCTTGTATATTGTTTTTCTTAAATGTATTAGAACAACAATTACCCACATGTAATTTGAGTTCACATGTTTAAGATAACATTGAAGTGTACAATATCTGATCATACATTATGGTAATTAAATAATCGGCACATGATTTTACGTTATTTCTTAAAAGTGCATAAAAGAAAATTTACATAAGTTAACTCATTATCGAGTTGAGTAACCTATTACGAATTTTTCATATTTTCATGAATATTTTATGTTGTCCAAAACTTATTGCATCCTCTATGAAATTGAGGTTTTATTTTTGATAAATTTCTCCATATTTCCGAAAAAGGATATTCATTGACTATTTAACACCTTTCATATGAATTCATCACATATCCGTTATTATCATGATCTTTAAGCTTGTATCATATTTAAATGAGCGATGCATCAAAAAAAATTTCTTCAACGAAATTTCATTATTGAATTATTTTTATAGACTTGCTTCATGTTCGATTTTGGTTTAATAAAAAGTTCATTATGTTTGGATATTTTTCGATTATAGAGTGTTGATATTTTTTCACAATTTATGTATGGCATGTTTTTGAATAAATGTTCGTGATTGATGTTTTAGGGTTACTCATTATTGTTTATAAGCGACTAAATTTATGATCAGATCAAGTATGTCCATATCATTGAGTGGGACTGTGCAATATCACAAGAAAAGTTAGTGTGATATTTGCAATTGTACATGTTTGCTGGATAGTTTAGTTATCACCATAGTGATGCTATGCTCTTATCCGGTAAGTGTTGTATGTTTTGAGTCCTCTTAGTTTGATGTAACGATTAGAACAATGCTGCTCACAAGTAGTTTTGGTTCACAAATTTAAACAAGCATTAAGGTTATCTAAATGTTTCATATACATGTGAAATAATAGATACCCACAGGTGACTACAATTCACATTATATTGGGTTGAACATATTTAGAATTATTTGAGTTTGTTAATACATGATAGGACGAGATTCTCCCACAGGTGATTCTAGTTGTGGTATTAAACAAACATAATGTTGTGTGTATGAGAAGGTAAAATATGTACTAATGTTTTTCATGTCTCACATTGTTCCTTGATAAGGTTTTACCCACAGGAGAATCTTATTGAAGGTATGAAACTATTGTAAGCTTAATTGTCATTTATCTCTATAACAAATTTCAGCTTTTGTTCTTATTAATTGTTGGTTATGATGATTTTGTAGACTTTTAATGATCCATTTTTTGGAAGATGAAATTTTTTATCACCTGATGATTTTTCGCGTTACTGTGTACATTTATCAATTGCATTATGAATCTCAATCCGTAGATGTTTTCTCGAACATTCATTATTGAAATCGAGAGGCAATTATAGAGAAAGTGAAAATCATAAAGTATGATAAAGGTGGTGAATATTGTGAAAGGTATGACAAAACAGGATTATCCTAAATCTTTTACGTAGTATCTCCAAAAGTTTGGATTTGTTGCTTAGTACACAAGGCCAACTTATCCTTGGAATAATGGTGTATAACAAAAAGCAAAATCATACTTTTATGAAAATGGTTAGAAGCATGATGAGTTATGCATAATGACCACATATCAGTGAATGTATGTTCTTTCAACAATTTGTGTAATTTAAATAGATTTAGAGTAAAGCGGTTTCAAAGACATACTTTGGACTAGAATGGCTGGAAACCTAGTTTAAATCACCTTTAAGTTATGGTTGTTCAGTTAGAGGTGAGGGCTTACATTCCAAAGAATGAAAATTGGATTTGGAAACTATTATTGGTTCATAAGTTTTCCTAAATAATCCAAATGGTATTCTTTAGGGTTATTTAACGGATGGTACCCAGCAAATGACCAACACCTAGCTTTGGTACCCAACATTTCAAATATTAAGGGATGGTACCTTGACTGACAGTTGACTGTCAAAGTCTTTGTTTGACCGTCTATTCTAGTAGTTTTTTATTTTATAAAAAAAGGTTTATTAGTAAAAATAAAAAAGTGTCTAATTTATTTTGACAAATTATGCAAGTTTACTGAAATACCCATAACCCTAGATAAGTAATAGTATACTTCTCGTTAAAAATTTACCGCCGCCAGTGACAATCGCATAGATATGTGAATGATCACTACAAACCCCAATGCTTTATTGTCTTCTTCCTGATCATTTTCAACTCATGAATCTTCAAATTCTCATATCATATTAGTTGATGATGATCATCAACGTCGTATTGCTTAATTTATCGAGATATTTTTGGATAGATATTTTAGATAATTCTCACGGTTGTTTTTGGGAACGTCAATTTATAAGCTGAATTGGTAAATGTAGACTGATATAATGGAAATTGATTACAATCGATATGGTTTTCATTTAAGCTGCGTCATAAATTCAACTTGGTTCTTGATAATGTTGAAGATGGTTAATTTAGTAAAGAAGACGGAAAATGGGAAAGATGAGATGACGATGTAATCAAATAAATAAACTTTGATTTTTTGGTCGTTAAGTAGCAAATTACTTCATTGCTGATGAATCTTTTAATACTCAAAATGTTGTTGTTTCTTTTTTTATAACTGAAACTAGTGAGTTGATTAGAGTTTTGTTGACAGACAAAATGGAAATTCTGTTCTCAAAAGATTTATTTTATTTTTTTTGGTAAGTATCCTCTTGTAGGTTCATATGGGTTTCTTCATCTTCATCACAGCTTGACTTAATTTATCAAGAAAATCATCATCGGACCAGTCTTCCTCGGAGGATATGGAATCTTTAATAATTGTAGCTACAAAAGATTTTTTTCCTTTGGAATCTTCGTTGGATTCTGACTATCCATATTTTGTTGAGAATGATTATTAACTTCATCCATATTAATTTCTTTAGAAGATGAATCTAGAAATCCTTGGACTAATTTGCTAGTTAACGAAGATAGGATGTTCATCGGTTATAGCTTCTTCGGCGAAGATGTTCTGAAGGGATTGTTGGACGAGACAGAGATGAAGTATTTTTATAAGGGGTAAATTTGTAAAACAGTATAAATTTTAAATTAAAAATAGAAAAACTAAAATAAATATTAGTCAAATAGATATTTTGACAGTCAACCGTTGGTCTAGGTACCAACCCTTAATATTTGAAATATTGGGTACCAAAGCTAGGTGTTGGTCATTTGCTGGGTACCATCCGTTAAATAGCCTTATTCTTTAACGTTCTAACCGTAGTATGAGACTTATTGAAACCGAAAATATAAATTCGTTAATGATGGCATAATCAGTGGGAGTACGTGGATCTATATGTTCAAAAAATCATGATAATGATCCCTTTATTTAAGATTTCTACAGATATTGTGAATCTTCTCATTATCAGAATGTTAGATAATGAAAGACCACAATTACTGATCCAATACTCCATAGTATAACTACTGCCAATAAAGAAATTTTTTGATAACAACATGAGCCAGCATTAAGAAGGTCTCAACAGAGATTGAAAGAAAGTTATTCATGTTGTTTCAGTGATTTTCTTATAAGAATTTATTACATTTTGATATGGAATGGCAAAGACTCGGTTTTAGGTTCACAAATATTATGTGTAATAATTTGGATTAATGGATTGATGCTATGTGAGCAAAAATCACTGGTTGAAAGTCAAGTCTCGGATATTGTTTAATTGCTCGAAAGACACAAATCAGTTGTATGAAAGTGGGTCTTTCTGACCTAATACGACTGTAATAGCAATTTTAAACGGTATAAAGCAAGACTTATTGCCAAATATTTTACTCTGAAAAGATGCATTGATTATAAATAAGTTTTTCTCTCGTGTCAAAGAAAGTCTTATTCAGAATTATCATAGTATTATTAGTAGCTCAGTATGACCTAAGAGTTTCATTAATTAAATGTGAAAATAACATTTATTAATGATAAATTTTAGTCTACAAATTTTAAAAATCAAAGTATGAAATTTAAGCAGCCTCCCATAATGGTATATGAAATTCAACAAAACTATAAATGTTTCAAGTTTTGGATGAAATTATTACAGATTTATGCAGATACCTCAAGATCAGTGGGAGAAATTCATACTCTTGGTCTTGTATGTTAAGACATACTACCTACGAGTAGTGATCTTGACTTTATGCATATCTCTGTATTTTTTAAAATAAAGAATATCAATGAATCTTACCATGTGATAGTAATACCATATGGATTAATAAAGCTATCATATAATGAATATATCGAATATTCGAAGAATTTTGAGATAATAACATATTTAACATATTTTATTTCATGTTGGATAGAAGATATAAATTTAATCTTCATTACGTCTTAATTTCTGATATGAAACTTATAACAAGTTGTTGATATGTTAAATAAATGCCTAAAGAATCGAAGAACAAATTACAGGAAAGCTATCAAGAATTTTGAGATACTATTTTAGCTTATGTCTTATAATTAGTTAGCAAACCCAACAAAAGTTGATTGGGTTTTCAGACTTCAATTTTTGTGGATGTATGGAATCTATAAAGGAAGAATATCCATTAGTACTAGTCCCACAATTGAGTTTGAACATTTATGACTGCGATACTTAGAGACTTAAGGTTTGTCTCAACATTCTTTGAAATTTATCGTCTTAGCTTCGCAACATTAAAGCACGATATGTATACGAAAGGAACAAAACACATGAACCTTGAGTATATATGCGTGATTTTGGAAATTCAGAAACAATAGTTGTTCATTTATCGCTTAAGCACAATTGCATTCGGAGATGCACTTAATGAATAATTACCTTTTAAGACCTCTTAAGAAAAGATTAAAATCTCAGGTCTGTGGGAGTAATTGATTATTGAACTCAGCTAATTTATGTGCTTATTTTTGGACACTTGTTGAGCTCTTATTAATGTTATTTTGAATTATTTTTGTATCCATGTTTAGTATACACTTATGTGAATGGATGAAATGATAACAGAAATAGTCTTTCTTTTAAAGACATCATTGGACCATTATGATATCCCGATTTAAGGCCTGATTAAGTAAGTTGTTTGTGTTGTGGTACATGGAAGGGAACATGTTGATAACAGGACAATATGCCACCGCCATGACTCGCATAAGTGATTTGCTTGGTTAAGGTATTATGTTTAAACCATTAAATTTTATTTAGCAATTATGCGCGCTTATGTTTTTTCTACGATTAACCCTCAATTTTATCACATGACCAGTGGGAGAATGTAAGAATATTTCTATACATAGAAATATTCCCTTGGGTCATGTAATAATTTTGGTTAATTATAGGATATTGCTAAATTATGTCGGTTACCATTTCTAGGATTATTTTAATAATATCTCTTCTTTGATGGACGGTCGAGATATAACGCTATAACTGAAAACCCTAGGAACTTGGTCCTCTCTCTACCTATGAAAGGGAAACAATAACCATTACTATTGAATCCAAGGAATTACTCATTACGGCTAAGGTCAAGAGAGAGAAACCATGATCTCCACAAGGTATTATCGCTGCTCCAGGTTGATCGATCACAGACTAAGGATTAGCGCTATAAGGTATTCCATATAAACTAATCTTTGTGTATTTGATTATGTGATTATCATGAAGTTCAACGATCCTAATTAATGATCTATAAAATTAAATCTTATAATAGCCATATTGTAGATTTAAAGTTGATCTCGATTGAAATGTTGCAGGTGAAATCAAGTTGATCCCGATTGGAAGGGGTTTTTTTGTTATAAAGTTGGATAGTGAAGGAGCCAAGACTAGAATCTGGTCATGAGAGTCTTGGAAAGTTACTAATCAGGAATTTAAACCCTGATAATCAAAGAAATTCCCTAGCTAAGGTTTGGATTAAGTTTCCAGGGCTTATCTTGGAATATTGGACAGAAGATAATTTATTAGCAATGGCTAAAGCTTTCGACAAACCAATTCAGGTTGGAAATAATACTTTCTTTATGGAATTTGGCTTTTTTGCTAGTATTTTAGTAGAAGTAGATTTTGCAAAAAAGATTCCAGACCGTGTGTGGATTGGAACTGACGATGAAGATGAGGAAAAAGGGTTTTGGCAACTAGCTGTAATCACCAAAATCCCCAAGTTTTGCTCCACTGCAAAATTGTCGGACATTTGGTCTCGGAATGTATATCAAAAAAATATGTCGTGACTGATGTGATCGAGGATTCTAATGCTCCCAATGAGATTAGAAAGAAGAATAAAAGAAGATCAAACAAAAGCAAGGAAACACCTTTATTAGATGAGAGCCAGAAATGTATTCAAATGGATGTGGATAAAAGAGCTCAACATGTTATGGAAGCGAAAAGTTCTACCTCAACTGATCCGTCTATTCCTCGGGGATTTGAATTGCATAACAGATTTCAAGGGTTGGGTGAACACGAGGAAGTGGCTACATCCCAATTACAAGTGAAAATTTCGGAAATTATTAGTTGTACTCAACCATCATTGTCCGAGCCAATTTTGGGTTCAATTCGTAAATTGAGCTCGAAAGCTAAAGCTACAGGCTTATTTCCTAATGGTACTCTAAGTACAAGAAAGAAAAACTTTCCAAAAGATTTCAGTGATCCTAATAAGATTTCAGCTCCTAGTATCAAGGAGGTAGGTACTCTTATGGGATTTGGCTTCCCTTCTTCGAAGACAGATTGTCATGAAATGTTTAATGAATTTCAGAAAAATCATGAATGCTTAACTATCGTGGATGAAGAGGAGTCTTTTATTTCATAGTATCTCGTTAGCTGTTATGCTTTGTAGCGTGGTCTTCAGGTTTGTATAGTTGTTCCTTTTTGACTCTCTTCCGTTCTTGGAGAACTTCGATATTATTTTCTTTTGTGCTTTCTTTGTTCTCTGGGCTTTTGCTCACCCTCAGTTGTTATTGCCTTCACACGGCTTGTGTGCTTTCTTTCAAATTTAATTTTGCCGATAAAAAAAGCAAACTACATTGATCAAATCTGGCTGAAAATCTACACACACGTAGATAAATTCATTTCCAATACTAAATTATTTTAAAAATAAATTACGTTATTTTTATAAAAAATCTTATATGCCGTTGAATGAAGAGAATTCTTAATGAAACTCTTGTGTTTGCAGTCGATCGTGATGCTCATAAAAAGCGACTAAGAACATATGTCTTCAAAAATATCATATCGATAAAAAGTATAATGTTGTTCTAGAATCTAGATACTATTGCCAATTTTGATTGAAAGCAAGACACTGCGGAGGATCTTTCACCGGCTAACTCCTGCTTGTGGTCGAAATTGGTAAAAGCAATATACTTTTTTATCGATATGATATTCTTCGAGACACTTTTTTTTGTCCCTCTTTATGAACACCATAATCTATTGCAAGCTTAAAATTTATTAAGAATTTCCAACTCATTCAACCTGGTATGTAAGATCTGTTAAGGTACTTACAAATACAAACTCAAAACAAATTCATCGCAAAATAATTCGTAACCAAAAATACAATGATGTTTTAAAATATAAAAGGTACTTTACCATACTTATGTACTTAACAAGGTAAATTATTTTAGCCTAACTTTTTATGAATGGCATGAAGAAATGCCTTGGCTCTATAGTCAAGGGGAAACAACAAATGGGCTTGAAATGGTGGTCAGTAGTCACTGACTCACTGGCTACAATTCTTTATGATGTCTCTTGTGGGCCTGTGGCATGTACAGTGAACCCTTGTGGATTTTTGGCCCTCTAGGCACTTTCTAATTTAACGTGGTCCTTCTGATTATTATTATATTAATTAAATTATTTATTGAGATGCAGAGGTGGAAATTGGGTTGTGTCGGCACAAGAACATCATGCTAAAATTTAAACACAATGTAGCCTAGCACATGAGTTAGCCCAACAAGGTAGAACATTATAGCTTCATGTGTTGTGCTGGACCAGACAGCACAATGACACAGAAGAGCAGTGGCACGGATAAGCATGTGGCACAACACGACACATCAAGCTAAGAAAGCACGTCATAACATGCATAAAACAGTACACAACATGGTATAATACAACACATTTTATGTATATTTCACAAATGCTAACCAGTTTTTGACACTTTATCCTCATTATGTTTAGTTATTTCTATAATAATATGTATAATATCCAAAATATTACTTTGAAAAAATATAGAATAAATGTGCCACGTAAATTATTTTCCTGACACGGCACGCCCCCGAGCACGATACAACACGGCATGACATAGCACGCTAGGCTCGCCTCTTAATATACTATGCCGCCTGTTTTACACCTCGAGATTTGAGAACTACAAGAAAATTTAAAAAAATGATGTGTGATGCTGACAATGTTAGATTGTTGGATTCTGTTTTTGCTCCTCTCTTTCATAGATAGATAGACTATCGACCAAAATCTAAGGACATGCGGATTTCAATCTAAGGTCATATATCCTGTTGGATCTTTTTTGTCGTATATTTTGTCTTACATATTGTTATATTTATAAAAATCACAACCCATCTCATGTATTCTGATGAAACCCCAATCAAAATTTAACATCTTGCAAGTAGTTTTATGTGTCTGTTAAATTATATAGGTTGTCAATCTTGAGCCATGTTTTTATAAGTTTGACGGATAATCTAAAGTCTGTTATACTTTTAAAAATATTTTGGTGGAATTTTCAGTATCCGTTGATAAACTTAGACTCATGTAGTGCTTATATCAATTCAGTTATATTCTGCATGTTTTCAATTCATTATTTGTAACATGTATCAAATTTTAATTTCATACATAATTCACTACATTTCAACATATACCATTGTTCCTTTCATTAGAAATCACAAATATATTTAAATTCCAACATTAACATAAACACTAGATCATATTATCATCCCTGCAAACTACAAAAGTTATCTGTCATTCCTTCCTGCACACTACTAAGTCAAAGTCAAAAAAAGAAAAATATTGATACCACTATTGAAAAAACGGGAGGCTAACAATCACACCCAATATTTCGTTTAGGCAATCTGTATAGACAAACTCCAATATAATTCCAAGAGAATCAATTAGACTGTCAGACTCAATCAATGGAAATATATCCAAGAGTTGTATCTTTGTTTCTCAATGTAATCAGCAAATCAAACAGATAGAATCCGTGAGCCTGATTATTATGAGCAACTTGAACGGTACCAAAGACCAATGTTCAAGTGTCAATCAATTTATATCAACAACCAAGGTTGGATTATATAATTGATTGAACTACGCATAACCTGTGATATTTCAATTATATAGAAAATATAATGCGGAAAAAAATAACACAGACACCAGAAATTTTGTTAACAAGGAAACCGCAAATGCAGAATAACCCTGGGACCTAGTCCAGATTTGAATACCGCACTGTATTAAGACACTACAGACACTAGCCTACTGCAAGTTAACTTCGGACTGGAATGTAGTTGAGGCGCCCTAACCAATCTCACACTGATCAAGGTACTGTCGCGTTCCTTACGCCGTGAATCCCAGCAGGACTCTACGTACTTGATTCCCTTAGCTGCTCTCACCCACAACTAAGAGTTGCTACGACCCAAAGTCGAAGACTTGATAAAAAAATTGGTATCACACAGAAAAGTTTATTGAATAGATAAATCTGTCTCCTACAGAAATACCTATGAGTTTTGTTCCGTCTTTTGATAAATCAAGGTGAACATGAACCAACTGATACACAAGACTCGTATTCCCGAAGAAAAGCCTAGTAATATCAATCACCTCACAATAATCTTAATTGTATGGTAGCGAAACAAGATATTGTGGAATCACAAACGATGAGACGAAGATGTTTGTGACTACTTTTTATCTTGCCTATCGAAGATTAAATCTCGAGCAAATATTAGAGAAAATAGTACCCAATACGATAGAATAAAGCAATATCAGAGCACGCAACTATAGAGAAAATAGTTGGGTCTAGATTCACAATCCCAATGAAGTCTTTAAGTCATAAAGCTATAATGGTTTTAGGAAAAACCTAGGTTAAAGGAGGATCGACTCTAGTCACAACTAGTATCACACATGAGGTGTGGGGATTAGGTTTCCCAGTTGCTAGAGTTCTCCCTTATATAGTCTTCAAATTAGGGTTTGCAATCAATGTTACCTTGGTAACAAATCATTCAATATTCACCGTTAGATGAAAACCTGATTAGACTCAAGCTAATATCTTTCAACCGTTATATCGAACTTATCTTGTTAAACACAAATGAAAAGTGACTTCATTTAGATATGAGTAATTGTACCTAAACGTGTACACCTTGTTGGGTCCTAGTTAACTGAAACCAGCCATATGAACACTTTCATATAAACCTTGTTCATCTTAACACAACTAGTTCAAATGACTCAAATGAAACTATTTATAGAGTTGTTCAATTGTTTATATTCTCATTGAAGTATACAAGACACAATTGAAGCAAAATCGATTTTGATTCACTCGAATCAATTCATGAACATTATAGCCACGGTTTGCAAAAGATTGCATTCCTTATTTTATAAATGTATTAGTTCATGAACAAACCGATTTTAGAACATAACCCACTCAAGTATGCAAACGGATACTCATACCTAAGTAGCCGGATTTGGTGTGGGTTCGATAGTATGCGAACTCGTACGCATACTATCATACACCAACAAACTCAGTTGAATTCCCGGACTTGAACTTACGCCGGTACGCATAAGGATATGCATACTAAGTTCCCTGACTTCAACTAACCAACCAGTACGCATACGGGTATGGATACTATGGTTCCCAGACTTGGAATAACTTGCAACAGTTAGCATACAAGTACGCATACTGTGTTATATCCAATTAATGGTTAATTGTTCTAAACTCCCATTTCAATCATTGAAACATTCTTAGAAGATGGGAATAGCGGTTTCAAACAAACTATTAGCTTCAAAGCAATTTTCAAGTGATCAAATAATCAATACGAAACATTCCGAGTCTACACCAAATGACTATCTCACACAAATCATATAAGATGTTACCAGGCGATTTTCACATGATCATCTTTTGACTTTTGTCAAGAATATAAGATGAACTTGGTTAAAGCGAAAGCTTACCAACACATATTTCGAGAAATATGTAAGCGAGTTAAACTTAGCTTGAAATATCAAATGTGTATAAACGAAGTCTATATAGCTATACGAATTTTGTCTCAAATAGGAGATAGAGTAGATAGACTTTCGAGTGATAAATGAGTTCAAGTCACCACATACCTTTTGTTGATGAAGTTCCACAAGATCCCCTTAGTAGTTCTTCGTATTCAATCTATGAACGCCGTGAAGTCTAAAGCTCAACTACACATTCTATCCTAATCTTAGACTTAGCTATAAGTAGACTAGAAATCAAGACTTGTAGTTTTGACAACTAAACTTGACAAACAAGCTTGAGATAGCAACGTTTGCGAGTTCGACCGAGAAGTGCTCTAACAATATCCCCCTTTTTCAATTTTCATGAAAAACCTATTTATACATATGGATTACAAAATAAATAAACTTTGTAGCTTCTCATCCAAATGCTTGATTTCCTTAGTTCTTCAACATTACTTGAAATCTTCGTCACTTCCAAGTACTCCAATGATTCTGAACATGTTCAACTCAGCATCATAGTTGTTGAAGATCCGTAGCTATAACAATGAGAAAACAGTAGCTCTCAATCATTGTTATACAATGTTATAGTATTATTACACATCATCAAAGTCTAATTGTATCACAACTTTGATAACAATACTATGGTGATATGTATATCACTCCCCCTTAGTCAATACTTTATCTCACATTGAAAACCACTCCCCCTTACATAATGATCCGTAAACCATATATATTTGTAGTGTGAACTATACAATAATTCTCCCCCTTTTGTCAATATAAATTGGCAAAGGTACAAAAACTAGCGGGATCATAATGAAATTCTCATAGAGATACTTCATGAGTAAAAGAGAACATATCAACTTTTTTTCTATGATTTCACATATTCGAAACTTAGTGTATTCATCAAGAGTTTATAAAGATACAAGATAACTCCTACAATATTCCATAGCCGCACTCCCCACAAAGATTTGGCAATTAAGCACAAGTTCAATTAATAACTCTCCCCCATAAAATGTCATTCCCGAAACAAAAACAAGAGTGACCTTACTTTTACAAGAAAAGAAGAATTTCTTTGGACATTAACAAATTACATGAAACATGAATTTGTATCCAGAAAACTCAATTAAATTAACCACAAGAGAACGCATGATTAATTTAATCGGAAATGCTCAACATAAGAGAACTTATGGAGCCGCACAGTACTTACACATAGAAGTGGATCAGGGAAAGATCAATACTGCGGAATATTCAAAGATTCATTCTATTTTCATCAATATTTGCATAATGATACCACAGACTTGATCTTTGTTATAAAAAGTTCATTCTATTTTCCATCAATATTTGCGTAATGACATATAATAGACTTGACTTTTACATATTTGGCCTAACTTCTTATAGATTTAACACATTTAGCAGTTTAATTAAAAGATAAAATCATTCATGGCAAAATACCATTAAAGTTATTACAACCATTAAAAATAACGGTTTTAATAAGTTCAACATAAGAAGTTCAACAGGAAATAATCATAAGAGATAGTTTGATCTTGACATAACTAAATGAAGAAAAGGACAATAATCCAGATTGCGATAGAAATCCTCAGCAATCTTAGATATTGGTTCAGCTAAGTCTAGATGAACCGTCACAGCATGAGCTAACTGTCTCTCGAAGCACTCATTTCTTTGTAGAAGAAGAGCAACTTCAAGATTGGGCGGTTTCTTCATCTTGTTAATGTCTATCTGTCTCAAGAGAGATGGAGTACCAATACAAGTTCCAATCTGTGCAATATTAAATTGTATACAAATTTGACTAATGAGGCATGGAAAACCAGGGTTTTTCTTCTGTGAGACCATATGTATCATTTGACGAACAATTAATCCACAGAAATCAACCTCTTCACCAGAAACCAGATGGTAAACCAACTCATCCAGAGTTCTGCTCCAAAGATTTTTGTCGAGCGTACTGGGAATGAAGTTTTCCACATCCAGCTTACCAAAAATCTTCAAATGAAAGCTTATATTGTCCACAGGAAGATTGCTTTCTGTCCATGGAACATTCTTTCCTAAAAGAAGTCCAGACAACTGATTCTTATCTGGTCTTTGACCTTCTGGTTGAGGAACAACAAAAAAATGATGTAGCGGCAAGTTTAATAACTCAGATATAACACCACGGTTAACCTTAAACATTGTTCCTTTGACCATAGTCTTAAAACATCGGTTGGTCTTGTTGGGTGCATGTAGATGATGGGATTTTGAAGTTGTTGTAAAGTGGTAAGAAAGATGTCGTTCACTCGGAATTGATGAGATTCAATTTCAGACTTAATAATAAAAATAAATAAATATATACAAAGGATTGTCACAAATATCGAGAGAAACTGGGACTTAGAATTCCACCAAACTTCGTAACCAATTGGTTCATACAATGATTCATAACAATTCTAGCTCTTTTATAGACTCTATATCTTTGCCAAAAGTAGATTCTTAAAAGATTGACTGTAAATCAAAAGCATGACGCATCAAAAGTACTTAGACCAAGCATACGTCATCAAACAAAATCATAATCAATTGAGAAAAATCATAAATCAATTAAAACAACTGCAAAAGTCATAAAGAATCAATTATAGTTACCAATCAATTGCAAAACATGGCTTCCTCCGTCATCCCAGTGTTGGGGTTTAGCTCTTCATGGTGAAAACACGCTCAAAATAATAAGTCATGGCTCAAAAGGTGTTTCTATTGAAGAAATTATATAACACAACGATTTTGTTACTGATATAGGGGTTACAATACCCACTGTTACAGAAACCACTATTGCAGATATGCTATAACAGAAATAATTGTTGGATATGTGTTACAAACTCAAAAGAAAAGGTGACGGTTTCTGTCTTCTTCTTCCTTGTTCTGCTGGTGTAGAACTCGTCTTTGCAACTGCTGGTTCTTCTACTGGAGCTCCACCTAACCTCCGTATCGACCCCAGTACCTCGATACCCTTGTTTATGACCCCAACAACCTTTTTATACTCCCACCGGTCGAACAAACCCCAAAAATATCTCCAATATCTTTTCTTTCTTTCCGCGGCAAATTACGTTGATTTCTCCTCCTCTTTATATCTCTTCTACGCGTCTCCCCTGTGTCAATCCATTGTCTATTGATAAAATCAAATCTTAAAGGAAGATATTCACTATCCTATTTCTCACGTACTGCCCAATATAACTCACAAAATTCCCGATATAATATTGCTTCCCTGTTTAACGAGTTACACGTAGACCTTCCCTGTTTAACGAGTTACAAACTCATACAAACCCTGTTTTATGTTAACATGCCCGTACCAACCCAAAGCCGCGAGAAAATCCGAGAAGTTCTCGTCAAAATCCGATCCAACAATTCTGAGTACCTTCTTTCCCTGATTCATCGAGAACTGATTATCCAGTCCACTTTAATCCGTTAAATCTTTTATACCATCCCTGTATCTCTCTCGAAAGACACGTACAAAAACCGAGTCCAACTTTGCCAGTAAAACACGAAGGAGCAAACAATTTCTCGCCAAATTCGATTTTTCAAACATAGAAGATGACCTCCCCCTATCCAGTTTCGGTATTCCAATAGTAGTTGCCCTGAATGAGATGCCCTTTATCCTCTGATGGGGTGTAAATAGCAGTTGGGCTACCCCTTAGCAAATGAGGTGCCCCTTATCCAAATCTTGGGTCCATTTAGCACTTTCTCCGGCGAGTGCAAATACCACTTTTCGAGCCAATTTTGCCGCATAAGCTTATTTCTCCAAAAACACCTACAAAGACATATATGACCATAATAAATACGAAATCGAGCACTAACAATACATACAATTGAAATCATATTAGACACATAAATGTGTCCATCAAATACCCCCAAACTTATTGTTTGCTAGTCCTCGAGCAAATCTAAAATAGAAAATAAAATCCTAACTCATTTTCGCAGTTATCGTCGGTTGTATTTATGCAACAAGCCTTTAAACCCCTAGGTGGCCCTAGTGGCCGAGTTATAGTCTCGGGAGGGCTTACAAGAGATATACCCACAAAACCTTTATACTCCAGACCCTAGCTATCTACGAAGAACCTTGGAAAGCAATAAAGAATATCCTTGGTTGGCATACTTATTGACTACAGGAGGAAGTACCCTGATGCGAAATTCCAATTGTTGTATACGAGTTTGCACTCAAGCATACTAAAATTCATATATAAGTGACAGAGCTCTACTCGGATAGTTTCTGGACATCATAACCGGAGTCAACCAATCACATGGATAGATTAAGAAGATGGATGCAGAGAAAAACATAAATGGTTTTGATGTTGACTAAGGTGAACGATATTTCCCATATCTGTCTGAAGGCCACTGCCAAAATGAACCTATCCTAATGGACTGAGATACTGGTCTGGAATAATATCAACACAACTGGCATATACAAGGGAACCAGTCGTCGATAATCCTAACTCTAGATCAACTCAGCTGGCATATACAAGGGTACCAGTGGTCGACTTTATTGAATTTATTCCGGTTAGTCTGATGGTCTGGTCTCAATTTCTTTTTTCTTTTTTTTTTCAATTTTTTTTTTCTTTTTAATCTCAATCACTCTATTTCACCCTAGCAGTGGTAACAATTTGAATCGTGAGCCCCACCTAATCACTTATAGAAACATATTTTAAAGAAAACGAAATCAAAATGGAAGTGAAAATGATTCAACGAGATATGGCGAAACTACCATGTTTTTGCTTTAATTCTAACACCTGAGCTCTGTGCTTTTATGAATAGACTCTTTAGATGTTTCCATCTAATCATATTGGTTCCTCAACTCCTACAACCAAAATGCTTCCATCCACTTAGATTGGTTAGTGCTATCCTTAATAAGCATAAATTCTAGGCTCTGGAGTTTATTAATGCAACTAAAATGTTTCTCCCATACCCCCAAACTTAAATCTAACATTGTCCTCAATGTTCTAAAGATAAAATTAAAAGCATGAACAAGGAGAAACTGTTACCATTTGAAGTAAAAGAGTTAAGGAAAGATATTACGTGTCGCATGAATATTGGGTTACCTCCCAAGAAGTGCTAAGTTTAAAGTCTAAGAAAGGATTAGTCACCTCATAAAATCATAAAGTAATAGCCGGAATTTCTGTGGGTCATCAAAACCAAATAGAGCTATCACAAGTAAAAGGAATCTGCAACATGCCAAGAAAAATAACAAATAAAGCACACTCTTGTCTAGTTTCCTATTTAAGACAACTACATCTAGCTGTGGTTCAGGTTCAGGCTCTATAACTGGGTCGAGATAAAATATTTTCATGTGCTGGAATTCCTCAAAGCTAAGATCCGGTTCAGGTTGTAAAGTCTGTGAAAACTCAAATAAGAACTTGGAAGCACATAATAATAACCTGAATAATTGAGGATCCTCTAAGTCAATCAGTTTTGACTCACACAGTTGACCACAATGAGAGTAGTGGTCATTCTTAAGCAAATGTGTCGTTTATATTCTCCTAAAATAATTAGGTTTGGTCTCAGAACTTAATAACTGAGACATTTTGAACTCATACATTCCCACAATTGGTTGAAAAATATTTGGTGGGAAAACAAAATCAATCTGGGTATCATAGCCTGGGCTAACCACATCAACCAGAGGATGGGTTTCTAACAACTGAACTTCCCTATGGACATCACTAGGTTTAGGAAAACGTGTATGAAGATAATCTTTTAAAATGGTTGAGGCACATATGTCAAGTCCCAAGTGAGGGACCTTTCTAAAAGTTAAGGCACATGGAGAATGATAATCACCCCCAAACTTAGAGTTTTCAGTGTCTCTAGAAAGACTAGTCACAACTTCCCTAATTTCTAGGTCATCAGATTCCTGAAAATGGTCAATTGATTCTTCTAAGTCAGGTTCATCCTCACTCATCTCTACGAGTTCGTTTTCTTTGTCTAAGACTAATGTTTCTAAATCGCTAGACTCTAAAACAATATTCTCAGAAGAAACTCGTTTCTCTAAACCATTATTAGCTTCGTAATCGAAAGAAAATACTATGTCGTCTAAAACGGGGGTATCTCTAGTCAAATCCTCGTCCTTCTGAATAGGTGAATAATTATTAAAATTATTTGGATTTGAACTAGAAACATTATCATTATTAAGCTCAATTGGAGTAACAAATTCCTGATCACTATGCCTACTTATTTCAAATTCTTAATCAACACTATCCTCATCATAATCATCATTATAATAACATGAAAATGGTCGAACCCCATCTAAAAAAGTAGTGTTACCAAGTTTAACCTCGTCATCTTGATTATGTGAATACCTATCTTCATTTTCAAAGGTACTATTGGAAACACTATATTGGAAATTAAGACTATCTTGAGCAGTTCTTTCATGGGCCTCTAACAACATTTTCTGAGTCGACTCACATGACTTCCTGATTTTATCTAGGAAAGAAGGTTCACACGTTGCATTGCTTTCGTCCATAACTAAGTTATTCATCTCAGCTGAACTACGTATCGACTCAAGTAACTTTTGTGTTGACTCAGCTAACTTACGTGCGGACTCTAGTAGAGAGGAATTTTGCTCGTATGACCGGTGGGCGTATGGATGGTAATTGGGCTCACCATGGTATGGACCATAACCTTCAAAAGGCTGATGTTCCCAACCACTATTCACATTATGGTCAAAGTAGTAACGTCCATTTTGAAACTCAATCGGATATTCGTTGTATTGGATATTGTAATACCAGTTCGACATTCTATTGCAGGGGTGTGAGTTGTCACACATAATAAAACCCACTGACAGGGGATTCGTGGGTGGATAGTCTTACCTCCCGTACCATACGGGCGATGAACCGTTGAAGTCGACTCATGCCACCGACTCCTATGTCAGTGTACGAACCCGAGGGGCCGAGACAGTATCGCAACTGTCGTCCTTCCCTGCAAACAATTTATATTTAATTTTTAACCCTTCCTTAGGGTTTTAAAAATAATGTCCAATCCAAAAAAAAATAAAGTCCAAAAATTGTCCAAAAATAAAAAGAGAAATTACAAAAATGCAACCCTATTTACAGTTTCTAAAAATAAAACAAAATAGCTATATACAAAATCTTCTTCTTCACTCCTTTTGAATTCCTCTTTTCTTTCCTTCTTTGGAAGATGCTTTCCTTTTATAGCACTTTTTTTTTTCTTGTAGCTTCGCTCCAAATCTGAAAGGAATTGAAAAATACAAGGCGTAAAAGAGAAAAAAAAATATAAAAAATAAAAATAGAAATAACTCTAAAACCTAAAACCTAAATACAAGTCCGCGTCGGCGGCACAAAAATTGATGGGATTTTGAAGTTGTTGTAAAGTGGTAAGAAAGATGTCGTTCACTCGGACTTGATGAGATTCGATTTCAGACTTAATAATAAAAATAAAGAAATATATACAAAGGATTGTCACAAATATCGAGAGAAACTGGGACTTAGGATTCCACCAAACTTCGTAATTAATTGGTTCATACAATGATTCATAACAATTCTAGCTCTTTTATAGACTCTATATCTTTGCCAAAAGTAGATTCTTAAAAGATTGACTGTAAATCACAAGCATGACGCATCAAAAGTACTTAGACCAAGCATACGTCATCAAACAAAATCACAATCAATTGAGAAAAATCATAAATCAATTAAAACAACTGCAAAAGTCATAAAGAATCAATTATAGTTACCAATCAATTGCGAAACATGGCTTCCTCCGTCATCCCAGTGTTGGGGTTTAGCTCTTCATGGTGAAAACACGCTCAAAATAATAAGTCATGGCTCAAAAGGTGTTTCTATTGAAGAAATTCTATAACACAACGATTTTGTTACTGATATAGGTGTTACAATACCCACTGATACAGAAACCACTTTTGCAGATATGTTATAACAGAAATAATTGTTGGATATGTGTTACAAACTCAAAAGAAAAGGTGACGGTTCTTGTCTTCTTCTTCCTCGTTCTTCTGGTGTAGAACTCGTCTCTGCAACTGCGGTTCTTCTACCTGAGCTCCATCTAACCTCCCTATCGACCCCAGTACCTCGATACCCTTGTTTATGACCCCAACAACCTTTTTATACTCCCACCGGTCGAACAAACCCCAAAAATATCTTCAATATCTTTTATTTCTTTCCGCGGCAAGTTACGTTGATTTCTCCTCCTCTTTCTATCTCTTCTACGCGTCTCCCCTGTGTCAACCCATTCTCTATTGATAAAATCAAATCTTAAAGGAAGATATTCACTATCTTATTGCTCACATACTGCCCAATATAACTCACAAAATTCCCGATATAATATTGCTTCCGTATTTAACGAGTTACACGTAGACCTTCCCTGTTTAACGAGTTACAAACTCATACAAACCCTGTTTTATGTTAACAGGCCCGTACCAACCCAAAGCCGCGAGAAAATCCGAGAAGTTCTCGTCAAAATCCGATCCAACAATTCTGAGTACCTTCTTTCCCTGATTCATCGAGAACTGATTATCCAGTCCACTTTAATCCGTTAAATCTCTTATACCAACCCTGTTTAGTCGAGTGTAGTCCAACACAAACAAGCTCCGTGATTAAATCTCTCCCAGACACGTACAAAAACCGAGTCCAACTCTGCCAGTAAAACACGCAGGAGCAAACAATTTCCCGCCAAATTCGATTTTTCAAACATAGAAGATGACCTCCCCCTATCCAATTTCGGTCTGCCAATAGTAGTTGCCCTGAATGGGATGCCCTTTATCCTCTGATGGGGTGTAAATAGCAGTTGGGCTACCCCTTAGCAAATGAGGTGCCCCTTATCCAAATCTTTGGTCCATTTAGCACTTTTCTCCGGCGAGTGCAAATACCACTTTTCGAGCCAATTTTGCCGCATAAGCTTATTTCTCCAAAAACACCTACAAAGACATATATAACCATAATAAATACGAAATCGAGCACTAACAATACATACAATTGAAATCATATTAGACACATAAATGTGTCCATCAATAGATTAGCAAAAAATTCACAGGTCATCTCAGGATATGATTCCTCTAATCCCTTATGAATATCACCCCACATAAACTGGTTCATGAACATGTGAAAATATGGTTCCTGAACCGACCGATCATATGCCCTTTCCATGACAAAATGACCACTATAGAGTTTATTATATTTGTCCCTGGAGAAATATTGATAAAACTAATTCGACGACTAGCATCAAAGTATGGTTGCTGAAAGCCTACACCAACATCATCATCATCAAATTCATCACCACTATCAACCAACCTCCTATTTGAAATAGCATTAGTACCCGAACTCTCACCACGATTCAATCTTTTCCTATGAGCCATAGAAACAAAAGAATGATGAAGAACTTACCAAGTACGTGAACTGTTGTTAATGGTGAAGCTCCAGAACCAGTGAATATGAAGAATTAAAGACAAGCCCGTCGAATGATTTCCAGTTGCCAACACTAAGGTATAAAGAACACCCAAAAAGATTGAGGTTAGTGATTGAGAGTTTACGAACTCTTGGGTTTTCTTTTTCGTACTCGAACTGTAGGGAAGAAGAGGTGAAAATAACGAAGTGAGCTCTTCCTCTTTTATATGTCACATGGTGGTATATGAACCGTCAAAACACGTCCTGGAACGCGGTTCAAACACGTAATGGTTAAGAGATCAGGGTACGTGAACCGTACGTGTGTGACAAGGACTCGTTTGTTTTGAAACATCGTATTTTTTTATTAAACAAACTATGAAAAGGAAAATTGGAGCAAAGCTCAACAACCCTTTAACGAAAAACTCATCGTGAACACAAGAGAAAACCATCCTTGCCCACCATGAAACCCAAGGGACTGTATTTACAAGTTTTTCAAAGAACTTAAAAAGAGCACATGATAATTTGTGTTCCTGATTTCTTCATTTGTAACTTATAACACACTGTCTCTACGGATAATGTTCAGTACTGCACAGGGAAAGTCTTTAGATAACAAGATACATCCTGACTTTCTCACAAAATAGGACACTACCATTATCTTGAGAAGGTGTATCAGGGTTTGACTGATGAATTGAGTCAAATTTAGAAATAAAACTGACTGAGAGATGAGGTTTAGATACTTCTTGTATTATATACAGTTTGTCTAGGACACAGGAAAGGCAAGGATTATCCTTACTGATAAGAAGATCAATATCAACCTCAACATAAAAATTATTCATCATAACTGGATTTATCTTATCAAGAGATTCTTGCTCTTTCTGGAGATATAACTCAATATCAAGGGATAAGTTCTCAAGCCTTTTTTCAAGCCCTGAAAACACTTCTAGGGATTCTAAACCTGGTGGAGGTTTAGATAGAATTTCTTCTATAGATTTTATTAAATCGTTTATTAATCCCCGCGACGTTGCATGGAAGAGAATTCGGATCTGATTTTATTAAAGTGGTTCATTTATTGAGATAACATTACTATCAATAGAGTCAGATCGCTACAAACACAGACTTATGAGGTCTTAAACGTGTTTGCCTGCTCTTACCAATTGAAAAGGCGGGGGTCTAACAACCACGCCCAATATTTCGTTTGTGGACAAACTCCAAGAGAATAAACTAGACAGTCACACTCAATCAATGAAAATATATCCAAGAGTTGTATCTTTGTTTCTCAATATAATCAAACAAATATAATAGATAGAATCAGTGAGCCTAATTATTATGAGAAAAAACTTGAGCAGTACCAAAGACCAATGTTCAAGTGTCAATCAATTTATATCAACAACCAAAGTTTGGATTTTCTAATTGATTGAACTATGCACAACCTGTGATATTTCAAATATATATAAAATATAATGCGGAAAAGAAATAAAACAGACACCATAAATTTTGTTAACGAGGAAACCGCAAATGCAGAAAACCTCGGGACCCAGTCCATATTTGAATACCACACTGTATTAAACCGCTATAGACACTAGCCTACTGCAAATTCACTTCGGACTGGAATGTAGTTGATCCCTAACCAATCTCACACTGATCAAGGTACAGTGGCGTTCCTTACGCCTCTGAATCCCAGCAGGACTCTACGTACTTGATTCCCTTAGCTGATCTCACCGACAACTAAGAGTTGCTTCGACCAAAAGTCGAAGACTTGATAAACAAATCTATATCACAAAGAAAAGTCTATTGAATAGATAAATCTGTCTCCCATAGAAATACCTATGAGTTTTTTTTCCGTCTTTTGATAAATCAAGGTGAACAAGAACCAATTGATACACCAGACTTATATTCCCGATGAACAAACTAGTAATATAAATCACCTCACAATAATCTTAATCGTATGGTAGCGAAACAAGATATTGCAGAATCACAAACGATGAGACGAAAATGTTTGTGATAACTTTTTATCTTACCTATCGGAGATTAAATCTCGAGCAAATCTTAGAGAAGATAGTACTCAATACGATAGAACAAAGCAAGATCAGAACACACAACTACAGAGAAAATAGTTGGGTCTGGCTTCACAATCCCAATGAAGTCTTTAAGTCATTAACCTATAATGGTTTTAGGAAAAACCTATGTTAAAGGAGGATGGACTCTAGTCACAACTAGTATCACACAGGAGGTGTGGGGATTAGGTTTCCCAGTTGTTATAGTTCTCCCTTACATAGTCTTCAAATCAGGGTTTGCAATCAATGTTACCTTGGTAACAAAGCATTCAATATTCACCGTTAGATGAAAACCTGATTAGACTCAAACTAATATCTTTCAACCGTTATATCGAACTTAGCTTGTGAAACACAAATGAAAAGTGACTTCATTTAGATATGAGTAACCGTACCTAAACGTGTACACCTTGTTGGGTCAACAATAGTTAACCGAAGCCATCCATATGAACACTTGCATATCAACCTTGTTCATCTTAACACAACTAGTTCAAATGACTCAAATGAAACTATTTATAGAGTTGTTCAATTGTTTATATTCTCATAGAAGTATACAAGACACAATTGAAGCAAAATCGATTTTGATTCACTCGAATCAATTCATGAACATTATAGCCACGGTTTGCAAAAGATTGCATTCCTTATTTTATAAATGTATTAGTTCAAGAACAAACCAATTTTAGAACATAACCCACTCAAGTATGCAAATGGGTACGCATACCTAAGTAGCCGGATTTGGTATGGGTTCAATAGTATGCGAACGAGTACGCATACTATCGTACACCACCAAACTCAGTTGAATTCCCGGACTTGAACTTACGCCGGTACGCATTCGGATATGCATACTAAGTTCCTGAATTCAACAAACCAACCAGTACGCATACGGGTATGGATACTATGGTTCCGAAACTTGGAATAACTTGCAACAGTTAGCATACAAGTACGCATACTGTGTTATATCCAATTAATGGTTAATTGTTCTAAACTCCAATTTCAATCATTGAAACATTCTTAGAAGATGGGAATAACGGTTTCAAACAAACTATTAGCTTCAAAGCAATTTTCAAATGATCAAATAATCAATACGAAACATTCCGAGTCTACACCAAATGACTGTCTCACACAAATCATATAAGATGTTACCAGGCGATTTTCACATGATCATCTTTTAACTTTCGTTAAGAATATAAGATGAACTTGTTTAAAGCGAAACCTTACCAACACATATTTCTAGAAATATGTAAGCGAGTTAAACTCAGCTCGAAATATCGAATGTGTATAATCGAAGTCTATATAGCTATACGACTTTTGTCTCAAATAGAAGATAAAGTAGATAGAATTTTGAGTGATAGATGAGTTCAAGTCTCCACATACCTTTTGTTGATGAAGTTCCACAATCTCCCCTTAGTAGTTCTTCGTCTTCAATCGATGAACGCCGTGAAGTCTAAAGCTCAACTACACATTTTATCCTAATCCGAGACTTATCTATAAGTAGACTAGAAATCAAGACTTATAGTTTTGGCAACTAAACTTGACAAACAAGCTTGAGATAGCAACACTTGCGAGTTCGACCGAGCAATGCTCTAACAACTATTCAGATCTCCACTATATTTAAACATATGATGAAGTTGATATGAATATTGACCATCAAATTAAACTTTGTTGTATCTTCACAAACTGGCACTTCAATTCTCTGGAATTTGCATCAAAAAAAATTTGTCCCTCAAGTTCACATTGAATTTGTGATGATGATCAAAAACCATGATAACCATCTTCATCATCACTATTGTCAATTCCATTGCTATCTGATGAAGATGGAATCCCATAACCTCCTTGACTTCCTTCATTTTCATCAGACTCATCACTCATGTATTCGTCAGTCTCCTCTTCTTCATTTTCCAACTCGGATTCACTGTCCAAACGCGTTACCATTAATCTTGTAAAGATTGGTGGATTGGATACTTAGACTAAGTATTTCTTATAACGTCTCTCATCTTCCTCTTACTTAGCATGTTCCTATGTATCTTCCTCAAAAGAATTCATCTCAAATGCTTCATCTTATACCTAAATCTCTGCATCTTCCATGTTATCCTCATCCTCATCACTGTCAATATTCCTCCATCTCTCCTTATTTTTCCATCTCTCTCTCTCTTTCCTTGCATGCATTCTTCAACTTCCATACCCATAACTCCTCATTATTCTCCTCTCTTCCCGCTTATATTCCTGTCTCCTTATCTTTCTTTGAATCTTCTGAGTCAAAAAAATCCATCAACCTCTCCATTTCAGCTCGAGATAGGGTTTGTGCAAGGCGCTTTACGAACTCATAATGACTAGAAGTTGCGTTGTTTCCATTCACATTCTCCCATTGATTTGCCATTTTTTCTGTAGAATACATTTTCTCATCGCTGCTTTTTCTCTTTTTATTTAAACTCTTAAGATTCTAGTCATATCTCTTTAATCCTATTTTATAATTTTCTTAAAGACATCTTATAATCGTTTTGGAATCAAACCTTTCGTTCCCATACGCAAAACTGTCAAACCTTCTGATCCAAAAAATGCAAGACACCGTTTATGTGACGTAAATGTATTGGTTTACACCATTCAAAGAGGACCTGCCACATGCCCCAAGTGTTCACCATTCCAGATCTAGACTTTTGATGCATTGCATATAAGGGTATAAAAAGTGGGATATGAAACCGAGTATACCTAATTCACTATGCTCGATCTCTTTCTCATCATAAAAAAAAAATACAATTATAAGGTTTTGAGTGGGCCAAAGTAATAAGTTGGACCTAGATAGATAATTAGTTGGTGTTAAAGGGCCCATGCCCATGGATGTGTGGTCCAAAATGGGAGTCTTTTGGTTTTCCCTTCTCCATGTATACAAAGATATGATATCCATGTAACCACATAACTCTTATCAATGGAATCCCTCTCTTTATCTACCTCTTTCTATTTCCCTATTATATTCTACTGCAAAACGTTATCATGCACGAAGCTATACCGTAGAGCTAGATTGAATCGATTAAAAAAAAATTCTACACGGATTAACATCAAGTTAATATTGCAATCATTGGAATCAAACCAGATAAGTTTAATATATTTTGTCCTATCGTTGATGGTGGTTTTTAGATTAGGGGTAAAGTCGTAAAACCCTAGTCAGACAGTTACGTCACAGGACTTAAACGCATTTATTGAACCCTTTAATATGTCTGCGAGAAAATTACCAGGGTACTTTTTTTTTAATTAATTACTAATTAGGGTTTCGATGGGCCAAAACCCTAATTCCCACGCCACATGTGCCAATGGCAAACCGTGCCAGCCGCACCCACCGCGCCAAGGCATGCCAACCATGCTAGATGCACCCCTGTGCCAATGGAAAACCGTGCCAGCCACACCTACCGCGCCAAGGCATGCCAACCATGCTAGTCGCACCACTGTGCCAATGGCAAACCGTGTCAGCCACACCTACCGCGCCAAGGCATGCCAACCATGCTAGCCGCACCCCTGTGCCAATGGAAAACCAAGCCAGCCATACCTTCTCGCTAAAGCATGCCAACCATGCTTGTCGTTCCAACACGCCATGCATAACGCTGGTTGCCAAAACAAAGGCCTGCAACAATCTACGGCCATCTTTCTATCTAAGACGCGAATCTTAGCCGTCCAAGGTTACCAGAAAACGCATGGTAACCTTTAACCCAAAAACCCTAGCTTGGTCACGGTCCTAGCTTGGTCACGCCAAACCCTTGGCCCCACCATGCCAAGCCAAACCGCACCTTTCCTTGGCCCTAGCCATGCTAGTTGCACCATGTGCCAATGGCATGCCCTTGGTTACACCATGCCAAACCGCACGTTGCCTTGGCCCTAGCCATGCTAGCCGCACCATGTGACAACGGCATGCCAAACCCTTGGCCCCAACATGCCAAGCCAAACCGCACCTTGCCTTGGACCTAGCCATGCTAGCCGCACCATGTGCCAACGGCATGCCAAACCCTTGGCCCCACCATGCCAAGCCAAACCGCACCTTGTCTTAGCCCTAGCCATGCTAGCCGCACCATGTGCCAACGGTATGCCAAACCCTTGGCCCCAACATGCCAAGCCAAACCGCACCTTGCCTTGGCCCTAGCCATGATAGCCGCACCATGTGCCAACGGCATGCCAAACCCTTGGCCCCACCATGCCAAGCCAAAACGCACCTTGCCTTGGCCCTAGCCATGCTAGCCGCACCATGTGCCAACGGTATGCCAAACCCTTGGCCCCACCAAACCAAGCCAAACCGCACCTTGTCTTGGCCCTAGCCATGCTAGCCGCACCATGTGCCAACGGCAAGCTAAGCCCTTGGCCCCACCATGCCAAACACACCTAGCCATGCCACCATGCTGGCCTTCCCTACGCGGCTACCAAAATGAAGGCATGCGACCATCAACGGTCCCCCTTCAATCCCAGGAGCAAATCCTAGCCATCCAAGGTTACCAGACAACGCATGGTAACCTTTGGCCCGAAAACCTAAGTTTGGCCACACCAAACCATGCCATGCCAACGGCATGCCAACCTAGCCGTGCCACCATACTGGCCTTCCCTACACGGCAACCAAAACGAAGGCGTGCGACAATCAACGGTCGCCCTTCAATCCCATGAGCAAATCCTAGCCATCCAAGTTTACCAGACAATGCATGGTAACCTTTGGCCCGAAAACCTAAGTTTGGCCACACCAAACCATGCCATGCCAGCGGAATGCCAACCTAGCCGCGGCACCATGCTGGCCTTCCCTACACGGCTACCAAAACGAAGGCGTGCGATAATCAACGGTCGCCCTTCAATCCCATAAGCAAATCCTAGCCATCCAAGGTTACCAGACAACGCATGGTAACCTTTGGCCCGAAAACCTAAGTTTGGCCACGCCAAACCATGCCATGCCAACGGCATACCAACCTAGCCGCGCCACCATGCTTGCCTTCCCTACACGGGTACCAAAACGAAGGTGTGCGACAATCAACGGTCGCCCTTCAATCCCAGGAGAAAATTCTAGCCGTCCAAGGTTACCAGACAACACATGGTAACCTTTGACCCAAAACCCTAGTTTGGCCACGCCAAACCGCGCCAAGGCATGCCATGCCAACGTCATGAAAACCTTGCCGCGCCACATGCTGGCCTTCCCTATACGGCCACCAAAACGAAAGCGTGCAACGATCAACGACTACCTATAGTCTTAAGATGCAAAATCTCGACCGTCGGAGGTCACCAAGCTAGCAAGTCTCCCAAGCACGACTTGCCAGGCAACAACAATATGCTACATGTTTTCCACAAAAACATTCAAGACATCAACACATATCACAAACTGGGGGATCCTCTTTGGGTATTTATTTGGCGGTTTACAGCGTGCGGCGTACACTACGCCCGTCATAAGGAAGTGTCATAAGGATGAGGCGGTTAGTAAATATAGGGAGTTAATGGTGAAACGTTCTTTTTATGGAACATCAATTCCATGCGTTAACGGTTTTATGGAACATCAATTCCATGCGTTAACGGTTTTATGGAACATCAATTCCATGCGTTAACGTTACCACCTCCTCCCATTTACTCACCCATTTTTCCATTCCTTAATGAGACCAGTACGTTTCACTTCGACTTGTATAAATAGGTCTTACCTATTTCCATCGAACAACAAGGTCAGTCAGGAGCATGCACCACTCAGAAAACGTTTACTAGCTTTCCATCTGCTAGCTTCCCATTTTCTGATACAAGTCGTAACACAACTACTCTTCCAGAATCAACTATTCTGGTCTCATTACTTTTCTTGCTTCCATCCCCAAAACCAACCCATTCTCCTCCACTTTGTGACCGAAGCAAGTCTGGAACGGCCATTTCTTGGTTTAGGACGGACTAGTATAGATTGATCTCTCGAATCTAAAGTACTCTCTTGCAGTAAATTGTTTAGGGTTTAAATTCGTTTCTCACCCACACACCCAAAATTACCGAAATCAGCAGAATCCATTTTCACCCACAAACACCTATATATATATATATATATATATTTGATTTGATTTGGGCATAATGGAAATTGATTGGAATATGTTTTATAGCATGATGTGAAAATTGGTAGGAATCTGTTTTATAGCATGATGTGAAAATTGGTTGGAATCTGTTCAATCTGTTCAGTACCATGATTAATTAATGGAGTGATTATATTTTATTTCAATTCATATTATAATCTATTCGTATGTTAAAATTGTAAAATAGTATATTCATATGTTTGGGAGTAAAACTTGATTCCAATGTCATTATTTATTTTTTCTTCTGCGCGTCGGTTGATGATCTCCGTCGCTGTAATTCTCTGGAAAAGGAGGAGAGCCTGGATTCAACCCGATCCCGATTCTGTCTGTTTCAGCCGATCCGATTCAACCTGTCCCGGTTTTGTCTGTTCCATTCGGTCCGATTCAAGCCTATCTCGGGCCTGTCCTGTTCCAGCAGAGCCTGTCTTGTTCTATTATGTTTTTGTGTTGTGCGCGACCAAGGGCATTATGGTTTTGCGTATATACAGTGGGAACCAAAATCCGAGGTATGTAACTATAACGTGAGTTTTTACTCGCTAGGCTTATTTACTCGCTAGGCTTATTTATTTATTTTTACAATATGCCTAGTTTTGTTTATTTTTGTCTTAGGATAAGTCCACAGCATATAAACGGTCAATTTAAATTATGATTGTTGATATCGATTATTAAGAATTTTGGACTTAATGCTATTTTGTTCTCTTGAATATGATATTGGCTATAGTTGAATGGTGTCTTTTGTTTATTGTTGTACCAACTCAATTTCAATGTATTTATTTGGGGTTTAGAAGTACTTAAGCACCATTATTGTGTACTTGATATTTTCTTCCCAAATTTGAAATGTTTCGTGGGATACAATCCACTGGCTCGACTATTAAGAGTCGGTATTTTCAAAAGATACGTTGAAAATAAAATCACATGTATTCCAAATTTTGTTGAAAAAAAAACTCACAAAAAATGATATGAGTCAGAAAATTTCCATTTCTCTACTTCATCCATGATACTAACGAACCAGTATATGTTGAAATATGACAACAAGAGAACTATCCTTAATAATCTATTCAACCTAAAGTAATTGGTTGACATGTGTAGTGAGATTCTCTTGGCCTGTTGAGATAAAGAAATTTCTCAAATTAAGCTAAATATAGCAAAATTGAAAATGGAAAGAACCCCGAAGTAATAAGGGTTACACGTAATGACTCATATAAAGCATGTGAATAGGAACATATATATCATGAGATAAAGATGTATTTTTTCCCAGTAGTAATGACACCAAAGTACAGGTATCAGCTGAATATGGGATGAAGCTAAGATGTAATTCTAGCTCCCATCATAAATGAAAGAGTTGGAAATGCACCTGGTCATAGGTGTTGATATATACAATGTAATGTGTGTATCATAGTAGCAACCAATTTTCACATCAACTTTAATGGCAATAAGAACTTTGCCGGGCCAATTGACTATCTTATTTAGCTGAACTAAATCCAATATATGCACCTATGGAATGAAACACGAGACATAAATTCTATAAAGCACTTGAGATATACAAACGTGATATATATTCAGTCTAAAGTACTTGAGTTGAATCCCATTTTTATTACGTAATAAGGCCACACCACTTATTAAAAATCTCAAGACCCAAATGTCTAACTCATAGTTGTTTTTCTTCCACTAGCTTAAGGAATTTAAACTAGTTTTTGAACTATTTCCTTATAATGTGACTACGAGGATTGGATCATCGAGCGCAACACTGCTTAAAAATTTGTTTTCAAGATAGAACAAAGACGTCACAGAATCTCTATATATACCGAGAGATAATCACACCTTGTTAAATTCCAAAGAAACCCATGCAAATGGATATCATGTGGAACCTGACTGTGATAATAATGTAATTGATCACTAATGTATTTGGAGGAAACATACTTTAGAGAGACTAATGAGTCAATTTAGTGAAATGTAAATAACTATAGGATTAATTTGGATTATTGAATCCATATTGACTCCGACGATGAAATGTTGGAAATTGACTCATACTGACTTTGACATAACCATAAAGGCACTTTGGTTGTGACATGATGTTTCATTTTGAAAGGACTCATACGTACATCGTTGTGTTTGAGTGGACGAGACAACGGGAAAAAGATTGACAGAATGCGAAGTAACGACATATCTCTCAAAAAGTGTTTTCTAAAGTACCAGATGCACAACCCCCTCCTCTCTCCCATTATGCTTTAAAATAAGAGAGCATATCACTCATTTTACAAAGTCTCCAGTAAAACAGGATCGAGACCATCCTAAGATGCAAATGGTAAACAATACATATTACAAAGATAACAAGGTGACATTTAGAAAAATATTCATGCAGAATGCGGACCATTAAAGTGACTTATGGCTCTGGTGAATGTTTTGAAATTTTGGACTAGTTATAGTTCCCAAGAAATTTGCGTTTAAAAACTCCTAGCACATATTTTACAATACAAAGTGCAAAGACTCACCACCCTTATTAATGCTAGAGAATTTACATCAAAAGGACTTGATGAATATTGCATGTTTAATAGGATCAATATAGAGCATCTTATACCCAATGGTCTCGCAGAGGCTACCATCAAAGGTTACAGGTGGTGCCTAAGGAATAGGTTATGCGTACCAACCTATCTTTTATTGCTTTGGGGATATGCAATATTACACGCATCTTACTTAATTCGTTTTTAGAACCCAATATTAGTCAACCTTTTCTGCGTACCAGTTGGTAACTGGATTTAAGCCTGACATTCGTGTTCTTACGCATTTTTGGTTGCACTATATATGTGCCATTACGACTCCACGTCGTACTATAATGGGTCTTCAAAACTATTAAGTAGTTATGTTGGAAATGAGTTCCCAACAATTATCCGCATTTTAAAACTTTTGGCAGGAGATCTCTTACCGCTAGATTTGCGGGTTATCACTTTAATGAGACAGTTTTCCCGTCGTTAGGGGGAGATAAGAAAAAGTATTTTCTAAGGGAATGACAAGAATTGTCGTGGTGTGTTCCCACTGTGTCTCATATTGATTCTTGTACTCCACAAATGTAAATGTGAAGTGATAAAGAATATTCGAATTTTAGAATGTACACTGATGTTGCTAAAGTGATGAGATCACAGATACCAGATGCAAACCTACCTGCAAAGTTATAAATCCTCAATACGGGATATACACCATAGACTAAGGTGTTGCAACTACACTCAGTAGAAGTATGGTTGAGGTCGTGTCTCCATAAAGGAAGTTGGAGAGACCACTTGGTTCGATCAATCCTCACCTATAAAGGAAGTAGGTGAGTAAGGCACAACTTATATATCATCATAAATCATCTCATAAGATTGTCTCTGAATATGTTTATGAATCAAACTGGAGGACGCTCCGAAGTTTTAAATGATTCTAGAGAACAATGAAATCCTGACGGATTATGAGAATGCATATGAGTTAATGGAAGGATCATGCGTGCACAATGATGATATAATCCATAAATAGTTTCTCCAGAAGTAGAGCACAATGAGATCGAACCATGCTTTATTTTGATTAATTTCAAATAAATAGCATATTTGGCCTACGCAATCCAGGTAGAACTTAATTCTTTGACAAATATACGGGTATTTGGTGTTGTAGTGCTAATCAACCTAGTGTAAAGCCTGTGGGACATATGTGGTTATTTGTCACAAAGTGTAGTGAGAAACCTCGCGCCACAAGGTGATTCTTTATACTTTAATATTTGGTATTAAAGTATAAAGAATCATCTTGTGGCGCGAGGTTTCTCACAAACCCCTGGATCGCTTACTCTTTTGAACATCATAATGTTCAGTTAATTAGTTTGCTTGGTAGTTTCAAAAGAACTTGAAACATAGTAGATGTAGTTATATCTCTGGAGATTTAGACTCAAAGATATTTGCAAAAGTGCATGATGGCCTTTTGCTTCCCAAGTCGAATTACTCTAAACCACGGAGTGTGTTTGCAGTTACACTGGAACACTCACTTATGGATTTAAATAATCAGGCGCATGTGGTATACCCGTCTAAGTGACTATTTGATTTGGAAGGGATAAACAAGTAAGGACATGATAAGTCGACGGTAGCTATATATGTCCATTGTCAGGCAATTTAACAATCCTGATTCATAATTATAGCTATATATGTCGACGGTATGGACATGATAAGTACTCTTAATGGAATAAGAGATCTTACAAGCTATTTAAAATCTGAATTTGAGATGAAAATCCTAGGAAATCTCGATCTTATCTATGTTCTAAACTAGAAGACCGAGCTTGTGGTATATTATTCCACCAGTTTGGATATGTCCATTGTCAGGCAATTTAACAAGGACGTGCATGCTGCTAGCACTCCCATGATTAGTCGAGTTTCAAATGTACATAAATGACCAATTCGTCTAAAGGAA
Organism: Papaver armeniacum; assembly: GCA_023531295.1. NCBI lineage: Eukaryota > Viridiplantae > Streptophyta > Magnoliopsida > Ranunculales > Papaveraceae > Papaver > Papaver armeniacum. The sequence goes on from JAJJWW010012690.1 coordinate 67,441, forward strand.
GATGACGAAGTTGGATCGGGAGATGAACTTTCCTTATCTATGTATAATAGACAGATTATTGTACTTAGCATAATGTACTCGACCAAATGTTACATCCTCAATGAACTTGTTAGCTAGATATAGCTCAGCGCCAACTCAACGTCATTGGAATGGTATAGTGAATGTAATCATGAGCTTAAAAGTAACCATTGACATAAATTTGTTTTATCCATGCAAAGACATAAAAAAAGAATGCTAACGAAAGTGCAATCCAAAGGTTGTTGATTATAAAGGAACAATAATATCTTCTCCAATGAAAGTAATCAGGGGGAGATACGGTAGACTATTTCCTAGGTCATTACCGATATTCAGATTCGAAAAGTACATGACTAAAGGAACAGTCTGGAAAAACTCTGAAAGTAATCAGGGGGAGATGCCGACATCAGGTGGAGGATCCAAGGATATGATGTCGACATAATTTACTTCGAAATTGAAGCTGTGTTGTACTCTTTTTCCCTTCAATCGAGAATAGTTTTTCCCAAAGGGTTTTGTTAGTCAACAAGGTTTTTAGCGAGACAATACTAAAAGCATCAAGTATGTTGAACGTTGAAGACATAAAGATCGCGTTGATATTATTGAAAATATCTGAATCAAAGAAATGAAACACGATAGTCCGTTAAGCAACGTAACTTCCAGAATCAACAACATGGTTCCATAAACATCCAAGTCACCAAAGTAAAGTGTGATAAACTTTTTTTGACTGCATTATACTAATGAAAATTGTCTGACATCAGGGGTAGCATCTAATGGTATGTTGAACTCTTTTCCTTCACCGAGGTTACTTTTTCCCACAGGGTTTTGTTGCTCGGCAAGGTTTTTAATGAGACAACAACAAACACCGGGAAGTAATTTCCCAACTAAGGCTATTGTCTTTCCCACAAGGATTTCCTGCCTTAGGAGTTGTGAAGCAACTAGTCAACTTCAACAGAACAAAGTGATCATCTGCAACAGATCACCTTTACTTGCATCTGCCACGTTGTACTCTTTTCCCTTTGTCGAGGTTTTATCCCGCTGGGTTTTCCTTATCAAGGTTTTAATGAGGCAACATATTCGAGTCCAACTATGTTCTAAGTTTGCTTAATATTGTACTCTTTTTTCTTTAGTTCAGGTTTTGTCCCTCTGGGTTTCCCTGGCGAAGTTTTAACGAAGCAATTAACTTAGACTCATCGATCTGTGAAGATCGTATTGCATGTGATGAACTACATGTAAAGTAAGAGACAACATGTGAAGTACTACATGTGAAGAAGTTGTATAAAGGTTTTATCCCACTGGGTTTTTCCTTGTCAAAGTTTTAGTAAGGCAATTGATTTCGGCACAAGTCATCAAGGAGAGAACGACATTTGAAGAACTACATTCAAAGCACTATATGTGAAGCACTATGTATAAAGTTTTGTTGTTGAACCACGCAAGGGGGTGTGTTAAAGGGCCCATGCCCATGGATGTGTGGTCCAAAACGGGAGTCTTTTGGTTTTCCCTTCTCCATGTATACAAAGATATGATATCCATGTAACCACATAACTCTTATCAATGGAATCCCTCTCTTTCTCTACCTCTTTCTCTTTCCTTATTATATTCTACTGCAAAAGTTGGACATAGTTAAGCAAGATTATTGCAGAAATTTGAAACCAAAGTGACAAGATTGACCTAGTTTTAGTTAAACAATTAGTATTCTAAAGAAATAATAGGGACCTATACGGAGTTCTAAATCTACTAACTAATGTTGACCAAAATATGCCTCGTACCAATCTCTAATTAATCAGAATTCCTATACCGGAGTTTAAATTGTCTACTAATGTTAAACAAAATATGCCTCTTGCCAAGCTCCAATTATTCGGAAATCTATACCGGAGATCTAGCTAACATTAACTAATGTGAAACAAAATATACGCGGTTGTTGTTTGTTGCAGAAAATGAACAACTTTGTTGAAAGTGAGCGTGCAAAATCTAGCACACCTGTTGTTGTTGGTTCCTCCAATAGATACGCTTCACAAACCATGGTGACAACTGAAACCTTGAGTATGCCTCAGGCACCAAAAATGGCCATATCCGAGTAGTTGGTTTCCATCTTAACAACGAAATTCTTCTGCTAAATAATTAATAAGAGAAACTATGGCTATATTAAATAAAATCCTCGAGTATTTGTTTTTATTTATATCATGTAAGGAGTTAATTGTATGCCACATAGACTGAAATAAATTGTCCGCATTATATATATTCTCTACTACTGGAGGTATCACTACGTGATTCTTCTCTTTCTTCAGCAAAATGGCCAAACAAGAAGAATTGGTGAATTTTAATCCATATTCAAAAGGCTATGATAAGTGAAAGGAATTTTTCATTGATCATATGTCCCCTACAGCCTTCCAGACCACAAAAAAATAGTTCCTCAAAAGAAACATCAACAATCATTTTGTGTCAGCTAAAATGAAGTGATCAAGTAAGCAGTAATTTGTGTTTTTCTGCATAAAACTGACGCATATTACTCATAGGTCGCTTCAAGATTTACGATTGCATGTAAACATGAGTGAGAAGTTAAGTCTTTCGTTGTGTACATATGGTTGTTTTTATTGATCTGGTAACAAGATTCTCAGATCTTTGTGTATATGTTTACTTCTTTACTTTGTTTCAGTGAAGTCTTGATTGTTCACTTGTATAAGTTTTAACGATAGGTACTGGCAAAAATTCTCCAGTATCTAGTATAACAGAGTCTAGAAAACAACTGTTAAATCATAACCTTTTATTGTATTTCACATTCATGCATGCTTTATAATTTAGATACTTGTATCTCATAATTATTGTTCACGCTCTCTCAGTGAATCACATGCCAACAAAGCACACTTATCTGGACCTATATGAAGGCAAACAAGTAAACAAAACTACGCATAGAGATTTTTAATCTCAAGATCACAGAGTTTTGGTTGGTTGGCCTTTTTAAGTATCATTTCCACATCCTTATTAGAAAATATTCTTTCGGGTTTTTGTGCTCAAACACACTTCTACTTTTTGCGTGGCAACTAAATAAAGAGAATTGGTAGAGACATATATACACGTAATTTTAATCTACAATCTGGCAATGAATTCAAGTTACAAAGAACTAGAATCTGACTAGGAAAAAGGAAAAAAATTATGAACATTAGCTTCTCTTTGGTTTTCATTTCAATTGCAGAAAATGGTTGGGATTCTCATTAGAGCTACTTCTTCAATATACAATCAATCGATTCACCCATCTACAAACAAATGGTGACATCTTACAAACAAATAAAATATTATGTCTAACTTAGTTTAGTTATCAACTACACCTACAAATTTCACTGAGATATTCTCAACATAGAATACAATATATTGTAACATCTACAATCACTTCTACAGACCTTCTTAATCACAATCAACAAACCCAAAAACCATAAACCTAACATCTACAACCACATATCGATCATGATGTTCATAATCACCATCCGAAATTGAATCATTAAAAATCAATAGTTTGTAATCTCCAATTTGTAAAATTATTAAACCCCTAAATGATGATAAATTCAATTCTGAGAAAAATGAATGAATAAAATACCTTAGATGAAGATAACCTAGATTCCTATTTCCTAAATTATGGATCAGTAATAGTACTTTTATATATGAGAGACCGATTAAACTTAAATCTAGGCTTGAAACGGTGTTCCAAAGGTGTATTGATAACTGATTATATTTGTTGATAAAGTTTTCCGAAGTTGAATCTCAAAGTTTTCTAAAGCTCAAATTGATGGAATGAAATGAAATGAGAAATCAGTGGAGTTATTTCTCAGGCTCTAAGCTGTCCCTGACATATTATCTTTTTACATATTATCTTTTTTCACTTCTAATTTTCAGACACAAAAAATGAAAAACTTTTTTCAATTATTTTTGATTTTGTTTTCTGGTTTTTGGTAATTAAAATGACGAGCTACAATTTGGAAAAATATTTGAAAAAAAAAAAAGAGAATTAGAATTAATTGTTGGGATACTAGGGTTCATCTTGAGCTTGAATAGAAATTGGGAGGAAATAATAATAATATAAAGTAAGAAAGTAACTTGGCTTTTTAAGTTGAGGTATAGGAAGGTAATTGCCCACAACCCTCTCGAAACTCGGTAACATATACTCATTATTGCAATGGTTTGTCAATGTCGAAAGTTTTGTAACGGTTATATGTCGATCCAAAGAATAGTTGTCGCCAAAACGACTATCTCATGAGTGCGCGGTGCACCTCCTTGCAGAGCATTTTTCAGTGGGCTCGTATCTGTGTAAAGTGCATCTTTTGAAATATATCAGGGGTTCTACACCTTGCTTTATAATTGTGGCTGACGCATCTTCGAATATAATGGAGTTCTTAGTCATCTTTTAAATCAGACTGTTTTCCCGCTGGATGAGAAAGCTTTTATTTCCAGCTGTTGCTACAGGGTGTACCAAATTACACAAAAAAAGATGCGTACCAAATTACACGGGGGAGTACCAAATTTCACCCCTCTCCCACCCCGGCCCCAGCCCGTAGCAATCGATACAATTAGGCATATATCACACTGACTGAATTCCCACATCATTCCACTGAATTCCCCCAGCATTCTTAAAGAAATCCAAACCTGGGAGGTGAAAATACAATGGAATAACAAGTGTGTGACAGAATAACCTAGTCTTCCAAAGTTTCCAGGTTGATTACTGTTATCGAACTGAGCTTTTTGTTAATGCAGCTGCAATTGGATAACCTTTGTTCTCACTTCTCAGTGACTCATTAAATATGGCACCAAAATAGATAGAGTTGGCCCACATTCATGTATGATATCTTTCCAACTTCCAATAATAGATAGAGTGGACTACAATTATGAACGCAAAAGCTAGTAATTAATACTTATACCACACATATTCACCGGGCCTATTATAGCTATATACAATGCAGAGCCGAAATTGTGTAACTATTGTTTGACCTACTGAACCATAAATTAGTCGGTTTTTTGTAAACAGGAAGGGTCGAAACTTAAAAAGGCAACCAAAAGTTTAGGCTATGAAATGTGCACATGGCCTGTGGGGTTTATTTTGTTCTTCGCCCATTTCTTTTTCTGATGTAAAAAGCCACATAGGGTATAATGGTCTACTAGTTACATAGGAAAGCGAAATCAGTTAGCAAATAATAAGACCGACAGGAATAACTTATGTTTTTCAAAGGTATTCCTCAAGCTGCTTATAATTTTAATCAGGGTATCCTTGAATTTGGAGAATGCACTGGACTTCAAATGAATCGACAGAAGACATCACTTTTTTCTTCTGTTGTTGGAGAGGAAGCTCTATAGGTTATTCTTTCTATTCTTCATTGTCAACTTGATACTTTGCATGTGAGGTACTTAGGCCTACCTTTGCTCTCTACTAGATTATCTTTCTCTGACTGCCAGATTTTATTGTCTAGGATAAAGACTATAGTTCAATCTTGGAAATCTCAATACTTATCATTTGCTGGAAGACTGACTCTTATTAAACATGTGCTTTCTGGTATTGTTTTTTATTGGATAACTTGCTTCATTCTTCCCAGAAAAGTAGTCAAAGAAATTCACAGAATATTTAAAAGATTCTTATGGGATGGATGTGAAATGGGATAAAAAACATTGTCCCATCAGTTGGTATATTGTTTTCTTACCATACAATGAAGGAGGGCTTGGAGTTAAAGATGTTGAGATCTCAAATGCTTCTACAAATCTAAAACATCTCTGGGATCTTATTTCTGGAAAGGATTCTATATGGACAGACTGGGTTAAGAAGAACCTTATTAAAAATAAGGGTTTTTGGTCCTTGACAGATCCACAAGATGCCTCATGGTGTTGGAGAAGAGTTCTTGATTAGAGAGAGATAGCAAAGGAAATGATATGTAGTGTTATAGGCAATGTAGAAGATACTTATTTTCTTAATGATAAGTGGCATCACAGAGGCAAGCTCACTGATTGGATTAATGCCGAATTCATTCAAACTTACTTCCCTAACAGAGATTACAAGGTTTCTGAGTTTATTGGAGATAACTCATGGGTTTTCCTAATGTTCTGGATGATAATGCAAATGTTATCTTTGCTCATCTAGCTGAAGCTGACTTTGATAATTCTGAGGCAGATAAAATGGTTTGGGCTGTGAACAAAAAAGGTGAATTTTCTGTCAAGGATACTTACAACTCTTTGAGACCCAAGGCTTCTCAGGTTGTTTGGAAATCTCTTGCGTGGTTTAAATTACATATTCCAAGACATTCTTTTATAACTTGGATTGCCCTTCATGGTAGACTTAAAACTAGAGATAAACTTCTGCAATGGGGAAGGATTCCTGCATCTTCTTGTATCTTATGTGTGGCTCTTTTAGAAAATGAAGCTCACCTCTTTCATGATTGTGAGTTTGATGCTCAGATTTGGAGAGGCCTTGTCATTAAAATGGGATATGCTAGAGAAACTTGCAGCACTTAGCAGGAGGAGCTTCTGTGGTGTGTGGATCAATTTAAAGGTACTTCCACCGTTACTATAATCAAGAAATTATTATTCAATAGTTTCATTTACAACATATGGAAGGAGATAAATGCTGGAATATTTACTTCTAAATATACTTCTATGGAGCTGGTTAGATATCTCATTGTGCAAGAGGTGTGGTTAAAACTTAGTGCTCACCACATAAAGGAGGAGGATTCTGCTGGCAATAGACAGTTTATGGACAGATGGAGAGTTCAGTGTGAGTTCATTATTAAACAACCTATTCTTTTCTCCTGGCTTGCTCCTACTGGATATGATGTGATGATTAATTGTGATGGGTCTAAATCTAATGAGGGGGATGGATTTGGAGTTGTGATTAGAGACTCTCTTGGTGATCATTTAATAGTTGCTACTGGTGGTAGTCATCCTATCTCTGTCAGTGCACATGAAATGCAGGGGGTTGAATTAGGTTTGAAGTTAGCTATTGAGATTGAAGCTAAGAACATTCACATCTTTGTAGACTCTTTAGCTACTTGTTTGCTTTTGAAGAACTCTGAATCTAAGCCTCCTTGGGATACTATTCAGATTTGGAGAAGAGTGAAGGTGCTTCTAAGAAGTTCTAATTATGTGAAGATTAATCATTCCTATAGAGAAGGCAATAGAGTTCCATACCATCTGGCAAGACTTTATCCTAGCTCTAATTGTGTGAAAATCTTTGCAGCTGATAAACCTGGAATTTTTAGGGGCGACACTAAAAGACAAAAAAGGTCACCCAAACGTAAATCTAAACTACCCCTTATCTTTGATTTTTCAAAATGGCCAATATGCCCTTATATAATCGGGAGCCTACACCATAATCGGTAGGTTAAAGGTGAATCGGTAGGTTAAATTGAAACTATACCTACCGATTATTGTGTAGATACTTCGGCTAATAATCCCTTTTATAATCGGTAGCTTATCCAACTTGTAAGACTACCGATTATAATGAGCCCCATATTCAATCTTGGCCAAATTCCATAGGTTTTGAGGGGTGCAAAGCCAACCATAACCACTTGGCTTGAGCTGTGGATATAGCCATAATCGGAAGCCTAATAGGTTACATACACTACCGATTATAAGTTGTCCCAAAATGAGTTTTTTCTTAAATCCTTTACGTAATGAATTTTGAAATCTACCATAATCGGTAGGGTATATAATTATATAACCCACCGATTATAACGAGCCCCAGATCCAACCTTTGCCATATTTCATAGGTTTTGAGTGTACACAGCCAGCCATAACCACTTGGTTCGTGTTTTGGATGCAGCGTTAATCGGGAGTTAAATATATTACCAAACCATCCGATTATGGGTTGCCCTAAAATGAGTTTTTTCTAAAATCCTTCATGTGATGAATTTTGAAATCTACCATAATCGGTAGTCTATCCAACTTAACAACCTACTGATTGTAAGGAGCCCCAGATCGAACCCTTGCAAAATTCCATAGGTTTTGAGTGTACAGAGCCAGGCATAACCATGTGGTTCGTGATTTGGATGTATCCATAATCGTAAGCCAAATAGGTTCCACAACCTACCGATTATAGGTTGCCCCAAAATGAGTTTTTTCTAAAATCCTTCATGTGATGAATTTTGAAATCTACCATAATCGGTAGTCTATCCAACTTAACAACCTACCGATTGTAAGGAGCCCCAGATCGAACCCCTGCCAAATTCCATAGGTTTTGAGTGTACAGAGCCAGGCATAACCATGTGGTTAGTGATTTGGATGTAGCCATAATCGTAAGCCAATAGGTTCCACAACCTACCGATTATAGGTTGCCCCAAATTCAAATTTTGAAAGCTACCATAATCGGTAGATATTCTAACTAAAATACCTACCGATTATTGGTTTCTCCACATTCAACTTTCGTCAAATTAGTCTGGCATTTTAAACCAAATTTCATAAATAGCCGTTGGAGTTTTTGGGAAAAAGAAAAAGAGCCGTTGGAACCTAAACTTATATAAAGAAACTCATATCTATCACCCCAATTGCACCAAACTCTTTCCTCTCTTCAGTTCTAATTTTGAAAACCAAAAACATGGACATTGCTTTTGCCGAAGAAGAAGATTGTGCTATTTATAGAGCGTGGGTTGTGGTAACTGCTCATGATCGTGTTCACAAGCTCCACAAACGGAATCGAAGAGCAGTTATGGAACCGTATTTTAATGGTATTTGAGGCGTTAGATGGTAATCGAATTCGAAGATCATCCAATGACATTAAGATGGGAAAGAAGGCGGTCGACAAGGAGATTGACAAACTTGAAGATGAAGAACGATTTGTTAGGGACGCTTTTTCTTGGTGGACGTATGAAAAACGAGTAAGTATCTTTATAACTCCGACTCACATTAACATAAGTTAGTACAAACTTGTTACTCATTCGTAATTTCAGAGAAATCTTGCTGATCGTCGTTATATGGACCTCTACAGGAAACGATTTGAACATGAAGGATGTTACAAGATCAAGAGGGACAATTTCTGTGGTGTTTGGACGTTATGATCTTTTTTAATACTTTTATGGTCAATTAGGAGTATGGATTTAGGTGCTTTTGACGAAATTGTAAGGTTAAGGTCGTTTGAACTTTATGTAATGGATGTAATCGGAGGATTATTAATATACAAACTTTCCGATTATAAAGAAACGGAAGCGTATTTTGTTACACAAACTCCCGATTAAAATATTCGGTTATCTTATGTGTCAACTAACTCTACCGATTATGGTGTTATTTGGTTCCAGGAAACATAAGTTCTTTCACACAGAATAATCGGAAATTAACAAAAACTAAACCTACCGATTAATATTATTCGGAAGTCAAGGTGAAAATTTACCTTTGGTTTTATCGGAAATTGAGAGGGGGAGAGTTTTCCTCTCTGTAATCGGAAGGAAAGAGGAGAAGAGGAGTTGAAGTGGAAGTTGAAAAGAAAATGAAATAGAATGAATTTAGGTTGACTTTGGTTTTATCTGTCAAACGGTTATTAATCGGTAGGTAATACCACCTAATTAGCTACCGATTGTTGAGTAGCCCAAAATCGGTAGAGGGGGTTACTTATAACCTATCGATTATTGGAAGCCCCAAATTGAACCTTTGTCAAATTCCATAGTTTCGAAGGTACAGGGCCGACCATAACCACTTGGCTTGAGCTGTGGATGTAGCCATAATCGGAAGATAAATATATTACCCAACCTTCCGATTATAGGTTGCCCCAAAATGAGTTTTTTCTAAAATCCTTCATTGTAGGAAATTTGAAATCTACCATAATCGGTAGGAATGTTTACTTTTACCATCCCGATTATGGGAAGCCCTAAATCGTTAGCTTAGACATTTTTTTATTCGTCCGATTATATGGGAGCCCCAAATTTCACCATTGCAAAATTCTTAAGATTTCTTATTTCTATACTTTAACAATCGGTAGTCTCGTGAGGTTGTTTTTCCTACCGATTGTTATAGAAGCCAGATGCGAGTTTGGCACAAAATCGATATTAATCGGTAGTATAATATCGTTGCTAAGCTTCCGATTGCTTTATAATAATCGGGCACAAAATAGCTTCCGATTATGTAAGGGCATTAACGTATTCTCCGCGTTTTCGGACATCCCTTAATGGTGTATATGGGTTGGGAATAAAAAAGTCGCCCCTAATTCGTTTGGGGTCGTCCCTAAAAATGCCAGGCTGATAAAGCTAGGAAGGTTTTCGTTAGACATTAGTTAGTTGTAGTTGTGTTTGTTTTGCTTTCTTTACCCTTAGTATCCTGGTCGAAATTGGTAAAACTATTCTACTTTTTATAATATGATATTCTTCTAGCGTTTTTTTACCCGTAATCCTTATGTATTAATCACAAATGCAAATCAAAAATAAATTCACTAGCAGATCTTAGGAATCCATCCAAAAAGATAAAAAGTTATCTAAGAAAATAATTAATTAACTAATATATTTTGCCATATAATTGTGGTAAAGAAAAAAAAAATTATTTTACCCTTCAGCCTTCTGTGGATGGTAATATACCTTGGCTTCTCTCGTTGAGGTGAGACAATGTGTGCAGTCAACTTCATCATATACATGTCAGCTATGGTGGGGTAAAATTAACCCGTCCGTTAACAGAATAGCCGAAAGGACACGGCTTGAAAGGGTGATCTATGATGTTCCCTGTGGCTTGTACAGTGAATTATATGGGCTTCTAAGCAATTTTTAATATAAAGTGGCCTTTCTTGTTTTATTGACTTGTGATGACAATGAGAATAATGAAGTATTATGGTTATGGGATCCGTTAGATTATTAGATTCTTTTTTTTCCTCTAGGTGACAAAAATTTCAATCTTAGGTCATGTAGTATCCTGTCAGATCTTCTCCGTCACATTCCGTGGCCTTCACATCGTTCTCTTTACCAGAAACCAAACCCAATATCAGGTTTTGTGATGACCCGACCTAAAATTATCTGATTTAGCTGCCACTCTAAAAATAAAGTGTGGTACAAAAACCGGAAAGAAGATTTTTTGCAAGGATACTTGGAAGGTCAACCGAGCTGAACAAGCCCAGAATACCTCTTCAGTGGCTCAGGCAACCAAAACCTGTGATTCTAGAGATTAAGAATCTCTCTTGCTTGCGCTGTAAACTTCGTATTGGTCCAGATGGTTGTACTTTGTTGCCATGTGATTCACTGAGAGAGTATGAACCACATTAATGAGATACAAGGATCTAAACTACGAAGCTAGAATATCAAATAAAATAAAGAGTTAGGATTGAGCACCTGTATTCTAGACTCTGTTCTACTAGATGCCGGAGAACTTTCGAGTACCTATAGTTAAAACTGATTCAGGTGAACAACCAAGACTTCAATTGAAACAAAGTATAGAAGTAAACATATACACAGAGATCTGAGAATCTTGCTACCAGATCAATAAAAGACAACCAAATAGCAGAATTGTAACCTTATAAACTAACTATTAACAGAAGAACGAAGAAAGGCTTCACTTCTCACTCATGTTTACATGCAATCGTAAAGCTTGAAGAGTCCCGTGAGTAATAAGCTCCAGCTGGCAGAACAGCACAAACTACTTCTCACTTGATCACTTCATTTCAGCTGCCACAGAATGATTGCTGCTGTTGCGTTTGAGGAACTGCTTTTCGTGATCTGAAGGCTGCAGGGGACATGAGCAATTTAAAATGCCTTGCACTTTCACAGCCTCTTGAATATGGATTCACTGATTCTTCTTGTTTGGCCCTTTTGCTGAAGAAACAATTAACAATCATTAAGAAGAAAAAAGAATCACGCAGTGATACATCCAGTAGCAGAGAATGTGATGCAAACAGTTAACTCCCTACTTGATAGGAGAAAGAAAAAAAAAAACTAATACTGGTAAGTTTTATAAAATACGGTTTCTCTCACCAATTATTTAGCAGAAGAATTTCGCTGCAACGATGGAAACCAGCTACTCGGATGACCATTCCTGCCGCCTGAGGCATGCCCAAGGGTTGAAGTTTCAGTTGTCGCCATGGGTTGTGAAGCAATTCTACTGGAGGAACCAGCAACAGCAGCTGTGCTAGATGTCGCATGCCCATTTTCAGCGAAGCTGCTCATTTTCTGCAACAAATAACAAACCAATCATCCAAGGAAGTTATAGTCTGAACCAGGTTAATAGCAAAGAGGAGAGATTTCAGATACACCACATGATTACTTACAGAATTCTCCATAGGCCTACTAGAACTCGAAATCCTCTGTGTTGATGATTTAAACTGCATCCGTATCCCAGGACGAGTACGATCAGTGGACACAAGGCGGTCGGTGACCTCAGCCGAATAAGCAGCACCATTTCCACCTGAAACTGAAGTGACAAGAACAAATTATGGGTGTTATTACAAGCATCTCTTCAAACAATATCAGATTTGAAACCCATACCGGCCTTCATAATTCAAAATCTCATTTGGAAATCATTTTAAAAGAATCACAAACTTTTTCATGCTACACAATTGCACATCGAAGGTAACAATAAGTTACTATGTTCAAATTTTGAGTTCAGCTGTCAAAACTGTGAATCCTCGAGAGTCGAGACTACTCTTTAAATTTCATGAGAAAGTCAAATGTATCAATACAAAAAGTGCATATTGTAAGAGGTTACCTCTATGCTTGTTAGCATCTGTTGGCATTGCTCGACTTCCAGTCGCTATAGGAGGTGGCTGTAAAAATAGATACTGACATGTGTTAGAACAGAGACAGTACACCGTACGTCCATACGAGATTCATTAAGAGCATTAAAGGAAGACCGCCTAAACAAACTGTGAAGTATTTTGACTAAAACATAATTCGCATTCAGATACTTCGTACAGTCCCTATTTCACCCTTCAACCTTGTATAGTCAATTAGTGTTTGTTATGCTCATTTAGCTACCAAAATTTCCATCTTCTGAAATATTATATTACTGAATAAAAATATTTGATATGTTAATTTTTAACACTACAATTCCATCTTTAAAGTGAAGTATTATCACTAGAAAAATATTTTCTCTGCTGATTTTTTTCCTACTGCAGAGTCCCATCTTTTAAGTGAAGTTGAGCAGGTTGACAAAAAAGAATTAGAAAATCGGAATACTAACAGGCCCCCGTGGCTGAACTTTTGTCTTTTGTGCTTGCTGGTACTTTAGGATAGTCCAGTCAAATATGTAATCGAACTGATGTCCTGCGAGGCAATACCAAACCATATTAATGTAAGCTTTGAACATGCATTCATGATCACTCACATAAATTCACACATCTTTGCAAAGTAAGACTAAAAACAGGCAACTAAGATGGTGGGGAAAACTTCATAAATACCTTCACGAGTAAACAAATCACGGAATAGGCGTTTTAGGAAACCATAATCTGGTCGTTGATCAAATGTCAAAGAATGGCAGTAATGGAAGTACGAGGCAAACTCCACCGGATGGGACTTGCACAAAACCTTCATAAGATAGCAAAGATAGAACATTGAATATCAGATGAACACAACTCAACATAGCCAAAAAACTTAAGGGTATATATTGTGCTAAAACCACATACTTCAATAGGAGTGGATAGCTTCTTCTCACATATCTTGTCATATTTTTGCTTCTTTGTAGCAGCTTTTAAACCCTGCCAGGGAAGGCTTTAAACAAAAGTGTCATCATCAGAAAATAGACAAAGCTAGGATAAACAGAACATGGCAATATCATTACTTTAAGCACCCAGATCCAAATAGGTGGAAGGAGGCTACCACCAATCAGGGTTGAGCTCCACGATTTATGCCGAAAATGATTTTGCAAAAGATTTTGTCATAGTCGTATTTCATAGAATTGGGATTAGGGGAAAGATCATACCTTCCTCTTAAAAAGTATAAAAGCACATAACCAAGAGACTCCAAATCATCTCGCCGACTTTGTTCTGCAGAAGGAAACCATTGTGAGTAGTGGAAATACTCACTTCTAGTTGATTCAAAAAAGAAAGCTATGTCAAATTTTGCATACCAATGCCAAGGTGAGTATTGCAACTCGCATATCGAGCAGTCCCTGTTAAACTTTTGTTCTCTCTGAAATATAGAAAGAAAAATAAGTTTATAAAGTTCAAGTCTTGGTGATGATGACGAGGTAAGAAGATAATAAACAATAATAGAACTTTCCCATGTATAAAACTGTACCAAGTATTCCTAGTTAAAGCAAAACCGTCAAAGCATAAACCACCAGAAAGATAATTGTTAATAATTGATGATCAGCAAATAATTAGTGGAATTGATCTTAGTGTTGAGAATGTCAACACTCGATAACAGACACAAATGATCGGACAATAATTTTATACTTACCCCAGAAGTATTGCCCAAGGTTGGTTAAACTAAAAGACCAAACAAAGGAAATCACAAGCTTTTACACCAAAATCATAGCAAGTGAAAAATGTATACCTATAAGGAATGTGGCGGTTAGTAGTAGACTCCCGATATCTTTTAGCCAGTCCAAAATCAATGATATAGACCTGAAAAATAAACATAAAGAGAACATTATTATTCATGTGAAGCTGAACATCTTATATTATGTAGAAGGGAGAAAACCACAGAAGATTTCAGCTCCATAAAACTCAAATAAGTATACCAAGGAAAGAAATTCAGTACTTGATTTGCTTTCCGACCAAGACCCATGAGGAAGTTATCTGGTTTGATGTCCCGATGCAAAAATCCTTTAGAGTGCATATACTCAATTCTTGTAATCTAAAAACAAGTAAAAAATTCAATCAGCTGTCAATACAGTTCACTCCATTAAGCAGTAGACTTGCTTCAGTAATTTAGATAACTTCGAACGAATTACATCAACTGTTGCTTACCATTTGATCAGCCAACATTAAGACTGTTTTTAACGAAAATTTCCTTCCACAGTATACAAAAAGATCTTCTAAACTCGGTCCCAACAAATCAATGACCAAAACATTCTCTTCCCCATCAACCCCAAACCATTTTATCCCCGCAATACCACCTAATCAAATCAAAACATCAGAAAATCCCCAAATTAGACGAAAATAAAATAAAATTCAGTACTTTAGTAAAGGTATATAGAGTCTAATGACTAGTAATAACATAATACATACTTCCTCCTTGAAGAATATTATACAATTTTGCTTCATATAGAAGCTGTGGGTGCTTTGTCTTTGTGTTTTCCTGTAAAAAAAAAAAAAAAAAAAAAAAAAAACAGTAAATTTCAAAATCAAATTCAGGTGAAATTTCAGCATAAATCGTTACAAATTTGAGAAATCAATTAACCAATACTCACAATCTTAACAGCAAAGATCTCATTTGTATCAATCTGTGTTGCTGAAAAATCCATCAAACAAAAAAAAAAAAATCAGGATCCTCATCAGAACAAATCAATCAAATTTAACATCAAAATCAAATCGAATCGGGGAAGAGAAACTGACCAAGATAGATTTCACCAAAGGATCCACTGCCGATCTTTCTTCCTAACTTATACTTTGCACCTACAATCCTTTCCATACTCATAATAATAATAAATAACCCTAAATCTTAATTTAATAAATAGATTAAATTAGGGTTTCAGAAATTTCTGAAAGATAAAAGAGAAGAAGATGAAGATTGAAAAACACGAAGAAAAAAAGAGGTGTTTTTGATTGACGGTGAGAACCTAACCTAACAGACCACAACTCTTCTTCTTCTAGACTTCTAGTGTGTGTCTGTCTTCACACAAAACAGATAGCGAGTCACAAAAGGAAAGGGATATGAAAGTCGCAGAAACTTCTATGTTGAGGATGGATTAAAGTTAGAATATTTTTCAGGGGTACCCTTCAGAAATTCATTAATTGTTACCAAAACAAAATGCCTAGGTGTATTTTGCACTGCACATATTCCAATGATAGAATGGGTGGGGCAGCCTTTTGGAGATAAATCTTGGGATTTATTTTAATTTGTCCAGAATTAAAATCTTCCTTACACCCTCGGTCCCTTGCTGTTTGCGTTGACACTTCACCTTCTAGTGAAGTCTATTGCTTCTCAATGCAAACTTGATTTACACGCTTGGTACCTTGATGCTGGTACTATTATTGGTGATACATTGGAGGTAGCCAAGGCCTTGAGCATAATAGAAACTGAAGGACCAAGTAGGGGGTTACATCTTAATGTAAAGAAAACGGAAGTGTTTTGACCTTCTATTGATCCCAGAAGCACAGCTGATGGGGTTTTCCCCCATGATATTGGTAGACCCTCTAATGGTGTTAAACTTTTGGGTGGACCGGTGAGTTTGGATTTGAACTTTATTAGTGATATGATGTTGACAGGGTGAATAAGACTGTTCAACTAATGACTGCAATCAAAAAACTCAAGGACCCTCAAAGTGAGATGTTATTATTTCGCAATTGCACTAGTGTGTCTAGATTATATTTTTCAATGCGTACTACCAATCCAGCAGCCTTGCAACCGGCCACTGATGTTTTTGATGATCATCTACTTAAGTATTTGAGACTACTAATCACTGGTGATGGTGCAGATTTTGGTCCTTTACAACAGAGATTAGCTACCTTGCCTATTAAAGATGGTGGTCTAGGCATTTACACCATGGCTGACACTCGTACTTACTGTTACCTTGCTTCTCAGAGTCAGACAGCTTCGGTGCAAAAGATAATTCTTGGTAATTTATTCTCAACAAACAAAGGTTATGCTTATAAGTTGGCTCTTCAGAATTTTATCCAGGTATGTGGATTACCTCCTTCTTATTGTGTCGATGATACTGCCCTCCCTTTCATGCACTTCCTGGCAGTCACTTATTTTGATGCAGTTAAGAAGCAAATCACATACCAATTTCCTATGTCTGCAAGAGATTCCATTTTGTGGCAGTGTAACCGTGTCAAGCATGCCCAGGATTATTTATTAGTGGTACCTATTAGTGGGCTTAATCAGTGCATCGGGCCTAGACAGTTCCGAGATGTGCTTTGCTATCGCCTTGGTATCCCATTGTTTGTTGAGAATGGTTTATGCACAAGTTGTAACAGATCTATGGACATCTTTGGAGACCACGCGCTTCACTGTGTTAAAGATGTTGGAAGCAAGTTTCGACATGACCTTGTTCGTGATGTTATAGCTGATATTTGTTACAAAGCTGGTGTACCTGCGCGCAAGGAAGTCTCTCTTGGTATCCTGTCAGATGATGATAAGGATTTGAGGCCTGCTGATATTCTTGTTCTCAACTGCGGAAATGGTTAAGATGTTTGTATGGATGTCACTGGTGTCTCTCCCTTCACTGGTGAGGGTATTCGCTCTTTTGTCCTAGGAAAAGCTATTTCTAATGAGGTTTCAAGAAAGCGCACTAAATATTTAGACAAGTGTGTTGCACTGGGATATGGTCTGGGTGTCTTAGCTTTCTTTACTCTAGGGGAGCTTGGTGAAGACACTTTGTGCTTTTTCAAGCGTCTGAAGAATTGTTTAGTTAGTCACGACGCTAGTAGTGGTTTTGGTAGTTTTATTTTATTTTCCATAGATTAGGCATTGCTATTCAAAGAGGAGTTGGAGCTCAGTTTGTTGATAGGCTACCAACCAAAAGTTTTGTATGAGTATCTTTGGGTTTTTTAGTGTCCAGAATTACTATATTTTTTATTGACATCTAGAATTTTACACCTTTAATTAAACAAATTCCATCTCCACTAGTCCGATCATGAAAATTTAGATTATTGACATATAGATAATAAAAGGTTTAAGGGTTGAGAAAATAAGAGAGAAGATACGAGAAAGCTCTGCTCTATTACTATGACGTAAGAAAGTCTTTGTTCTTCACCTTTTGAATCTATTTTTACCCAGTTATGAATCTCTCTCAAATTCAGATCATCATCAATTTAATTAACTATTATTAGCCTTATTTCTCAATAGTCTAACAAAAATCGCAAACCACATCCTTCAATTTAGTCAGAATTTTGTAGGGAGGTAGTCAAATGAGATTTCTATAGACTTTCATAGATTTTTTTTTTATTTGAGCGACTCTCGGAGATTTTCTGCATTTAGAGAGTCTTTGTGACTTGTAAAGACAGAAAAATGAGATTTATAAACAGTCTCTGTGATTTGTAGAGAAATAAAAATATAAAAAATATAATCAAAAATTCAAAACTTTTTTTTTTCTTGATACGAAAAAGATATACTGAATTTGGAAAGAGTTACATCGTTCATATCCTCACTTAACTGGAATCTGATACAATTTGGAGGGGAACTATTATAATGTTAATAAAAGTACCACGAATACCTAGTAAAATATGTGTTGTTTTTTTTTTGGATCGGCAAAGAAGAAATTCGTTTATCAAAAAAATAGAGGGTATAAAGATTATACCTCCCTAAACAAGAAACAAGAGGGAAAAAGAAAGATAAAAGGTGGTAACATGTTATACAGGATTGAAATTGAAATATATGTTACATCAATCTGACATAACAGTAGAGTGATTCACAAACTCAAACTCCTTATTAGCAAGAGCCCAAGAAAATAGGCAATAAATGGCATTGTTGACAACTGCAGTCACATTGTTCCTTTTATCAGTAAAGCATCTTGTATTCCTCTCCTTCTGGATGCTCCAGATGATGGCAACATGAATCAAATTCTAGACAACTAAACTTGTTGCATTTTGTTGAGCAAGATACCAATCTTGTAACATGGGGATAATTTCCCCATGCATACAATAAAACCACTTCAACTGACTCAGAAATTTATCCCAAACCTCTCTAGCAAATGAACAATGCAGAAGTAGGTGAGCACTTGATTCATTGCAGTTGCGGAAAACACATGTAATAGGTGCTTCAATTCCCCTATATATCAACAAATCTCTTATGGGAAGGTTGTTGTGAGTAATTAGCCATAAGAAGAAACCGATTCTTCGAGGGAAAAAAAAGAAATATAGGTTTATTGTCAAAATAAATCTCATTGTTGTTGTATGCCTGAGTTTTCATTCTCTTTATTCCATTCATCCAACATTTAATTTGTTATGCTATCTCACCACTGGTTTGCTGCGCAAATGGCCCATCCATTGGTCATCGGCTCAATCAAAAAAAAAAAAAGGAAAAAAAATTAGGTTTACTCACAAAAATAAATATTCCCAAAATTTCCTAGTCTCCCAAAATATCACCTCTTATGGAGAGATTTATACCATACCTATTTTCCTAAGTCTCACCAAATCTCTGAAACAACAAATCAATGAATTTCAATTCTCCTTCGAATAACACGGATGTTGGAGTGACTCTTATGAAATCCTAATCCAATAACATGGAGTTTCAGTGAATTTAAATGACTTAAGAAAAGTCTCTATCTAAGAACAAGAAACATTATGAGACTCTCCAAAAATCTATATGGACTAACAGTAGATTTGGAGACTCTACGGAAGTCATTTTAAATCTCAATTGACTACCTCCGTATTAAATTCAAGCATCAAAGAAATCTTGGAAACTACAACTTCAAATTTATTAACAAATTAACCATTATCTTTAAAACCAGTATTACTCAAGCAAAAAAAATATATTATACTCTCAGTCTTATATTATTCATTTAACCGAGTCTAGCATTCACAAAGTGTATCATCAAATCATTAAAGTTTCTAAACTAAAAAACACAAAGTAAAGATATATGTACTCCATAATGTTCATAAAAACTTCCACCACTCATACAACTCCGATTGATCATTACCAACAAGAACAAAATTCGTCTCCTGCTACCCAATCTCCTCAAAAAAAAAAATCCAAAACAACATCAACAAACAAGACTTCTATCCAGAAGATGGCAGAAAATGGAAGACTAGTTACCTTTTTCAATCTCAGCAGCAACAAGCATTAGCAAAACCCCTGCAAATTTTCACAAAAAAACACAAGATTTTTTTGCGAACCTAATATCCAAAATTTCTCCTCAAAGGGCTCTTATAATGATCTTCACTGATCATCTTCACTGTCGCTGCCAAATTCATCATCATCATAGTAGAAATCACGACCACTATCGTTGTTGTAAAAAGTAGTAGTGCCATGACCTTTATCCTCATCTCCATATGACCCCTCTTCATATTTTTCATGTCCTCCTGATACTCATCTCTCACAACAGAGTTTCCATCAATATCTTTCATAGGAATTTCCTCACCGTCAGAATCCACATTTAGGGCTTCTGGCATGGTACAAGCAAACATCAGTGGAAGCCTCTTCTCTGCAAGATAATACCGATACATCATTTCATTTATTCTCCTCTGCCTTTCGCTTTTCAGTGTTGCATCCCCTGGAAAAGTTGATGACCCACTGCTGCTTCATTCATCTTTTTTTTCTTCACTATATATCACTCTTTGTTGCACTTCTTGTCTTCCTCTAGTAAACTATGCGATTTTCTTGTCTTTCTTATCTCTTTATTGCTTTTATTTCACCTCTTGCATCACTCGTTTTCACCTACAACTGAAACTCCTCATTGTTCTTAATTCTCTGATGATCAAACTCTTGAATTTTTTCCCCTATATCTAACTCTCTTGACTCATAAATGGTATCAATCTCTCTATCTCACAGCTTAGTAATGTCTCAACTGATCTCTTCGTACTCTCAAACTATGGTGAATCAATTAGTTGTTCCCCAAAATTTTCGATATTTGCATCATCGCCTGGTTCTGCCATTTCTGAAATCTCTAATTATAGAGAATTTCCTTCTTTTTGGGTATACTTAAGAGTTAATGGTGAAATTATCTTTTCTTCTCCTTCTTATAGATTGGGTATATTAACCATAAATATCCATTTAAGGCGCATGGTTAAATGTAACGTCCTTTGACAGAATATGTGTATTCAGTTTCAGATGCAATTTTTCAAACTTCATCATTGCTCTTCGTTAATTCCCACTCTCAAAGTGTATCTAGACATTTCATGCCGTTTAGATTTCCATGGCATAGTCATTACGATGAGTTTTAGTTAGTCACCTACTTGCATGACCTTAACTGTAGCACTAAAGAACTTAATCGATTTTTTGCAGATTCAAAGATAACAACACTTGTTGAGAGGCATTATGGTTCACCGTGGTTTTTATGTCTGGTGCATGCATTATGCCATTATTCAAAACCCTCACCATATACCACAATTTCACTAATATTTTCATCTTGAACCAGCTGGATAGGTTTATGCAATTCAACATATACTTGGCAAACCCATATACCTACCTCTACTTCTTTCTACCTGTTTACTATATTACATTTAATTTATGGGTTTTGTATGGAGAAGTTCAAATAATTGGCTACATAAAGACAACCATAATAATTTTTCAACTAACCTGAGTAATATACACAACATAATCACGAGAAAAAAAAATAATCTTTGTTGTTGGTACAAATCCATTTCCTTTAAAGAGAAAAACATACATCCCCATCAGATATAAATGTAGCCGACATCCCATATTTAGCCCACGTGCCCCTTTGAAAATGAGAGGGTACCAAGTACACCAACAAATTTTTCGTTTGGCAACCTGTATGGACAAAACCTAATATAATTGCAAGTAGATTAACTTAATGATCCTTGACAATATGTACATAGAGTTTATATCTCTATCTCTTCTCAATCGGAAGAGAGTCTAGAGAATGGAATTTGTAAACCTGATTGTTAAGAAGAGTACTTGGAAGATCCCAAAAATCAATCTAGTCATATCCAAATATTCAGATATGAATTCTACCTAGTATGAAACTTGTTATCAATCTTTCAAGATACGAATTCTACAAGAAACAAGTCTCATAATTGGTCTTAATTATATGGAAGTATCTACTAGAATTGAGTACGTAAATCTTATTATAAAGATACACAATATAATGCGGAAAAGGAAAAACACAAGACACTGGAAGTTTTGTTAACGAGGAAACCACGTACAATAGAGAAAAACCACGGGACCTTGTCCAGATTTGAACACTAAATTGTATTAAGATGCTATAGATACTAGCTTACTATCATACTTCAGACTGGAATGTATTAGAGATGAAATCCATCCTTCAAGTGATTCATTTACATTCTCACTCCTTACGTGTCTTGAACCTCGCAAGGCTCTATGCAATTGATTCCCTTAGATGACTTCCTTTACAGCCTAAGAGTTGTTTCATCCTAAGTGAAGACTTTAGATACTAATCTGCCTCTAACAAATAAGCCTATTTGATTTTACTTTAGATCAAAGATCAAGGCTTGGAAATCTGTTTGCAATAGAAAAACCTAACAAACCTCACAAATCTGGGACACTTACACTCATTTAGCTGAGAAGCCTGGATTCTTAATCACCTCTCAAGAATAATCGTGAACTAATAAATTAAGAGTAGTTTTCATATATTTATCTTGAGGAATCACAAAGTCTAAGACGAAGAGAATTTTGTGATTTCTATCTATCTTGCCTGAAAGAGATTACAAGAACCTCGATAACGTAAAAAAGAAAGATCAAGATACACAAACTATCAAGGTAAGTATATATTCGGACATGGATTCACGAATCTCCAAGTGAAGTCTTTAAGTCGTAAACCTAATTATGTTTCTCAGAGGAAATCTAGGTCAATAGAGGATGACTCTAGCTATCAACTAGGACACAAAGTGTCAGGGATTGAATTTCCCAGTTGAAAGAGCATATTTATTTATAGATGTTCAAGACTAGGTTTTTTTATAGAATTAAAGCTAAGATAACTTGAGATTCATGCAAACACTTTCTCTGTCTATAAGAAACTCTAATTAGGGTTTCAAGTAAGCATGTGAGATTTTAGTCTTGAAATCACATAGAAGAATATACATAGTGGTCCGGTTACTGAACCATGTAAAATGATCGTTCTTTGGCAAATATGCCTTATGAACTAAAGCAAAATGATGTTCATTCAAACATTTAAGAATTAATCATGATCAACATAAAGAAGGTGTTTTAGTGATCAATGATGTCTTAGAGGTGTTTATGAGAGTCATAGCAATGCTAAACATATTTAAAAAAAAAACGTCTTTGAGCATCTGCCAAACATTCATTGGGACTGATCGTAAACCGTATAGGTTGATCATGAATCCCGAGCATAACAATTCAATAACCATATTGCCAACTGTTCTGCAGCTCGTGAACTCAGATGACAACAGTTTGCAAACCGGGTTTGAAAAACTGGGGGTCTAACAACCACACCCAATGTTTTGTTAGGAAATCTGTATGGACTAATTCCAATATAATTCCAAGAGAATCAACTAGATAGTCAGACTTAATCAAGGAAAATATATCCAAGAGTTATATCTCTATTTCTCAATGTAATTAGAAAATCAAACAGATAGGAATCCGTGAGCCTGATTATTATGAGAAACAACTTGAACGGTACCAAAGACCAATGTTCACGTGTTGATCAATTTCAATCAACAACCAAAGGTTGGATTTACCAATTGATTGAAATACGCGCAAACTGTGATATTTCAATTATAATGCGGAAAAGAAATAACACAGACACTAGAAGTTTTGTTAACAAGGAAACCGCAAATGCAGAAAAACCTCGGGACCTAGTCCAGATTTGAACACCACACTGTATTAAGCCGCTACAGCATACACAAGTTAATCCTACTCCAAGTTAACGATCAAGGACGGAACTATCCTACTCCAAGTTAACCAATTTTATATTCAGGAGAAGACTCTACGATTGGAATGTAATTGAGATTTGATAAACCAATCTCAGAAAGTCACTAACGATCAGTTTTTGTT
Organism: Papaver armeniacum; assembly: GCA_023531295.1. Classification (NCBI taxonomy): domain Eukaryota; kingdom Viridiplantae; phylum Streptophyta; class Magnoliopsida; order Ranunculales; family Papaveraceae; genus Papaver; species Papaver armeniacum. Next base: position 91,140 of record JAJJWW010012690.1, read on the forward strand.
CCAAATAAAATATCTTTTGATAAATCAAGATGAACGGAACCAATTGATAATCCGATTTTATATTCTAGGAGAACAACCTAGAAATATAAATCACCTCACAATAACTTAACGTTATTGTGGAATCACAAAGAATGAGACGAAGAGCATATGTTTTGTGATTACTTTTTATATCTTACCTATGGGAGATAAATCCCTTAGAGAAGATAGTACTTTAATACAAAAGGACGGAACAAGTAAGACTGCAACTACAAAGGTGGAAAATAGTTGGCACTAATCCCAATGAAGTATTTAATTAACCTATAATGGTTTTAGGAAAAACCTAGGTTAAAGGAGAATCGATCTCACCCACACAAGAGGTGGGGATTACTAAGAGTTCTCCCTTATTAGTCTTGAAATCAATGGTTTGATAACTTTCCAAATTCAGTTGGATGAAAACTTATTTAAGATAAACCTTAAACCAAGGCAATATCTCTCCAACGTTATATGGTCTTAGCTTGTTCAAATAAAATATACATTTAGATATGGGTAAATGTAGTTACAGTGTATATTATTGGCTCAAAGTTAAATAAACTTTTTGTCATCTTAACACTTCTAGATCGATGATAATCAAAAACTAATTGTGTTGAAGTGTTTTGTTTATATTCTTTTACAAGACACAATTGAAGCAAAACTTGATCACAAAACCAATAGTTTGACGCTCCAAAGGCGTGAAATAACAGGGCAAAAGATTGCAAACAGAACAAATCTAAAACTTAGTTGTATTCTGATGTGGGCTATTGGTACAAATTCATTATATATTTTGCCGTTGGTGATTAATGGTAAGAATATGACATCATCCTCCATTACAAGCCGCACTATTTGTTGCAAGCCAAAGATTACCAACAAAAATTTTGTATAGTAAACTTCGTAAAGAGATTTGACACAAATATCATCCATTCAATAAAATTTTATTCATGGAAAAAGAATTTACATTATTGTCTTATTCATTATAATCTCCTCTTAAATTTACAAAAAGGTACAAGGAAAGAATGTAAGTAACGTAATTCCCTTTTAAAGTATTTAGAGCTAGGAACAGTGTTCGTGAAGCTGGATAACATATTGACAAGGATCATAATACCATTGACTGGACACTGTAATCACCTTTCCCAATACGAGAACCAAAATTGCTTGATGAGATCTGTTGAGGTGACTTGTTTGTATCTGCAACTGATGGAATATCATGAACCAACTTTGCGTCGGCCAAGAAATATCCGTGCAAGGTACTTGTGAAAATATATAACTAAATAATGTTGAGTGGAGCATGAGTACATCGTCATGTTACCAAAAATGAAGACTTAATGGTCTAGCAAAATCTCTCTTCGCACAATGTACGGCATATCTTTTTCACTTAAAGCCTAAGGAAAATATTTAGAGAGAATAGTAAATTAAAAAGAAAATTAGTTCCCAATGGTTACATTGTTAAGAAATGTTAAGATCAGTCAAACATATAATTGTTGGGCAACTCCTTTCATATAGATCATTACAGGGTTTTCCTTGATATCCTATTGACATGCATATTCATAAACTTAAATAATGAACGACATAAACAAGATCCCCCATAAATACCAAAGGAAAAGTAAAGTTATTCTTAGGCAAAGCCAAAAGCATAACATCAACATTAAAATTTAAAATCCCAACAACAACACGCCCCCTCACGCTAAATGTAGCCTCGGGTCTTACAAACACGTGGACAATTAAATCGGGTGACGCGAGTAAAGGTGCGGCACATAAAAATTTAAACTCGACTCGACACAAATAACTCCACAAAGCGTAAGAAGTGATTAAACAACGATACCATATTAGAATACGAGCATCCAACTCAAAACCAATTGGCAATGAGTGGAGAGGCCCTAAGTAATTATAAACCGCAGGATCTTAGATGCCCAGACAATGTGGGACTAATAATCTCAACACTATATGATAAAACAACATCAAATGTTTATGTATCAAGATAGATTTGAAGCCTACTTAATACGATACGAAATAAAATACCTAAGCCTGGCTTTACTTGATCAATTTCTAAACCATGGATGGATACAAATAAAATCTCAGGCCTCATCACTGACAATCAATTTGCCTGTGTCATGTACGTATTCAATCATCTTGGTCCTGTTGAAGGAAAAAAAACTGATTAGAAGTCATTTAGAAAGTTACGGTTTTGAGTTGACAATTGATGAGTTTTTGGTTACTACCAGGATGATCCCAAATGCAGAACACAAAAATCTACTCATAACCAAAAAATAAGAGGAAGAGATGAGAAGCAACACCACCACCATTTGGATTTATCGAATTTGCAAGATCACCTCATTACAATTACTACAAAAGAAAACCAATTGAAATAATTTTTTAATGTTCAGACATCAAATAGACAAGCTTTTTTGAACACTATTGAGAAGGAATGAGTAGCTTGATTCCTTCAAAAATGCTTTGTATGGAAAAGAATTTAATTCATATAAGATAACCTTATTAAAAGTGTAGAACAATGGTGAATTAAAAAGGAAGATACTTCGAAACCCTAACTCGGTATATGCATGTAAGGGCATTTGAAAGTAGTTTTTATGAAACTTGATACACGGTGGAAGAAAGAACCTGAAGAAGAGAGTAACATATTTATGGTGTAACCTAAAGGGAGTTCATGTGAACGTGGGTTGTTCTAATGGTAGATAATTTATAGTGGAATAGAAAATAGCCCCAAATTATGTGTACAAAAAGGGATAACATCTTTATGGTGTAACAAAGCCCACAACACCCAAACTATGTCGGATCTTAAATTGTCTTACAAACGTGGACATTTTATAACTTGTGAATAATGGTTAATCACGGAAATATAAATCTACCAGGATGTGGCGAACACAAAAAATCTACTCATGAGGGGTGTGACTAAAAGTTGATATTTTTGTAGTGCAAGAATCAATTCATGAACATTTAGCCACGGTTTGCAAAGATTACACTCCCAATGGTGAAATAGATTCGGGTATGCCAACTTCGGAAATTTAATAGTTAAAATTGTTGAACTACCTTAATATATAAATGACTTGAATTATTCAATCATTGAAACATCTTTAAGTTCTAAACTCCCATTTCAATCATTGAAACATCTTTAGAAGAAGGAAATAGTTGTCTCACACAAACTATTAGCTTATAAATAATTTTCAAGTGATCGAATGATCAATATGAAACATTCCGAGTCTACATCAAATGACTGTCTCACACAAATCATGTAAGATGTTACAAGGCTATTTTCACATGATCATCTTTTGACTTTCGCCAAGAATAACGATGAACATGGTTAAAGCAAAAATCTTTCCAACACATATTTCGAGAAATATATAAGCGAGTTAAACTCAGCTCGAAATATCAAATGTGTATAATGGAAAAGTCTATATAGCTATACGACTTAGTCTCAATAGGAGATAAAATAGAATAGACTTCTGAGTGATAGATGAGTTCAAGTCTCTACATACCTTTTGTTGATGAAGTTCCTCAAAGCTTCCCTTAGTAGATCTTCGTCTTCAATCGATGAACGCCGTGAAGTCTAAAGATCAACTACACATTCTATCCTAATCCGAGACATAGCTATAAGTAGACTAGAAATTAAGACTTATAGTTTTGACAACTAAACTTGACAAACAAGCTTGATATAGCAACGCTTGTGAGTTCGACCGAGCAGTGCTCTAACAGGGTTCGCCAACTGTTAGCTTATTATCAAAATCATATCACCACGGTTCGTGAACCGGGTTGATAAAATGTCCCCTTCTGAACTGTAAGGTGTGCGAATTGGTTGTCCAACCTTCATATATTCCAGAACTCAGATATCTAGGGTTTGCGATATGGTTCGCTAACCCACCCTGATCCGAAATAATAGAAGTTCTAAAAAATAATTTGATGTTTGAAACATCCCCAAATGATAAAACCATTGCTTGGGAAAATTTCAAATGATCCACAAAATTAATTCTTGAAAAATAAATTGTTTTGAACTAATATTGTTAAGAACCTTAGAACATCCAATGCTTGAATCATATTTCGAGATGTTTTACAAGATAAGCTTGACTCGAATTTCTTATTCGCAATAAATCTACTGAAGTCATACGATAGAGTCTCAAATACATCGAATGGTAAATATTGTGAGTAAATAGAATGGTTTAGTCTTCACATACCTTGTTGATGAATTTCTCCAAATATATTCATCGATCTTCAGTATTCAAGGGTGATATCTGATACTCAACTACCAACTTCTATACCTAGTTTGAGACTCGACTTAGTAGACTAAAAATCAAGATATAATTTTGTTCATCTAACATTGACAACAAGTTTGGGATAAAAAAACTTGTGAGTTCGACCAAGCACTGCTTTAACAATCTCCCCCTTTGTCAATTTTAGTGACATAACTATTCAATACATATGGATTCAAAATTTAATAAACTTTCAGCTCAAAATCATTGTTGTCAATATTTATAATTTTACTCGAGTCTTTAAACACCGTTTAGTTGTTGGAAGATATTACTGTTAAAACACTGTTGTAGTGAGGTTTCGGTGAATAAATACCTGAATTCATGTGATCAATGGTATTATATTTTGGTTACTTAGATCCAAATTTCGGGTAAAGAACATAGAGATTACATAAGAAAATCTAAATGTATAATGTAGGCTATACTGAAAATTTTGACATAGATTATGATACCTAGTATTTTTCAATTCGTGTTGAGTAACAGGTATAGAAATAGTTGTTATCTGTATAGATTGTGAAGTCTCTACCGCTTAACTCCACTTACCATAATGGAAGAGCCTATTTGCTCATCCATATGGATTGGAAAATTAGCTCATTTGCCAATGCAATAAGAATCGGCCTGATTGTGGCTAAGCTAAGAATACTTGGATTTAAAGGCCTTGAGTCTTGACCTTCTCAAAAAAGAAAAATAGGTTAACGTCAATGGAACTTTCTCGTTACCGGTTTTGACCAAATGAAATTAGATATAAAGAAAAGGAAGCAGAAAAGCTTCGAAAGGATCCAAAACTGAAAAAAAAATATATCAGAAAACCGTGACGAAGATTGATATTATTATCAAGGTTTCTATCTCAAAATGTTGTAGATATACTTTGGCTAATGATTCTGCTTCCGAACCATCTGTACCCTTCATACCGAAATGTTTCATCACTCTTTCTTTATCTAGATTGTAATTTTTGTTATTTTATTGACATGGTTTTTAGGTTAAAAATCTTCACGAGATATGTGAAGCTGAGGTATCAAAGGAAGTGACTTTTAAGGTTTATTATGTCATGCTAGATCATTATTATTATTTTATTTTATTTGAAAATCAAGGAAACTTTTCATTAATGGTAATTCGAGGTTAAAATGAGGTTAAGATCGATAACAAGAAAATACAAAGGAACAAGATCATACTGTAAAAGTACAATACCGAGAAATCCGACAATAGAAGGAGAAGTATTACTGGAGTAAGACAAATACAAGTATGAATAAGATCTGATTAAATCGGAGGACGAATGCGCCGAATGGTTTTTCTCGGAATTAATTTCCGACCATTTTGTTTGTTTTTTCTTCTTTAGAAAGATTTGCTCCCAAAATAGGAGTGATTTGCTCAAATATCTTGTAACTTGAGATGAAGATTCCGTCGTCAAAAAATCACCAATGAAGATTCCGTCGCCGGATAAACTAATGATGAAGATTTCTTCACCGAAGACAATAAAGATGAAGGTTTCATCGTTAAATAACATCCTTATTGGTCTTAAAACCCAAACTAAGAACCAAGAACCACCATTAGAGCGTAAATAAACATACAAAGAGGAGATAAAGTCACCATAATAATATATAAAAGTAAAAAACAAGAAAAAGTGAAGAAAACTACTTAGATATATCCCATGACGGACTAGATCCGATCAGAAGAAGAATTTCTAGTGGTATTTTGTTGGAGGAGAAGAAGGAGTGAGAGAGAAGAAAATAAAAAAGGTCGATCCGGAAGCAGTCATGTAACTAAGAGATTTCTTATGATTTTGTTACTACATTTTTTACATTGTATCATTGTGGATTTCGTTATCATTAGTCTGGTGGTTAACCTAGTCATATTGACAAGGATAAGTGCTAATTGATGGGATATTTTATTATACCGCAAGCGTACGGCTGCCGATTAGACAATATACAAATGCGAGTTCGTTCCATAGGGACTAGAGCTGTTGCCTCGGTTTTATTAATAAATACTAAGCCAAAAAGATGAAATAATAAATAAACTAAAAAAAATAAACAAATAAGAAGAAAAACATAGGGTTTAGATTTCATCACTATGATTCAATTAGATAATTTTAACTAAATAATATTCTCTCAACAAATATTCAAGACGATTTATGATACATCGGACGACTTGAAAAATATAACTTTATAACCATTCGATTCTCAAAATACTAAAAACTCTCATTACTTAAAATGTTGGTCTCTAAAAAAGAATATAGGCTCTTTTAAGCAAGCACGAGGACACGTAAAAATGATTGTTATCATGATAAACGAGAATATATCATCCAATGTTAGGGTTCTAGACCTTTAAAACTGGAAAATAATTTTAGCACAAGGAATAGAACCGGATAAACCCTTTGATTGGGGGTTAGCCATCAGCTTTTGAGAAGAAACTTTAATAAACTGAGTTTGTTCTATTGATTGATATCTCAATTATAGGACTCGAGCAGTATTTATAGCTGCAGAAACTTGCAAATAAAGAAAACTAGTTTGAACTAACTAAGGAAACCAAACTATGCTAAATATAAGAAGGCTAAAATAAGTAAACTGCTGTAGATAGGTGTTAGACCGTAATATCCCACCCTGCTTGAAAGAAGGCTTGCCCTCAAGCCTCAAATTTTGGAAACCGGACTAGGAAATCAGCTGCATCTTCCCAAGTTGCGTTATATGGCGCATGATTTTTCCATTTTATGAGCCATTTGGTAGCAGCTCGATTACCTTTCTTATACATCATTCTGTCTAAAATAGTATCATGCTCCCACTTATCGTAATCGATGATTGCAGGCAAAATCTGTTCCACGGAAGTAGTCGTTCCTAACTTAAGTTTAAGCTGCGACACATGAAATACTGGGTGAATGCGACTAGTTGAAGGCAGATCTAATTTGTAAGCAACTGAACCAATTTTCTCCAAGATGCGAAAAGGACTATAAAATCTAGGAGATAGCTTAGAAAAAGATTGAGTCGACACTGTTGTTTGTCTGTAGGGTTGTAACCATAAATAAACCCAATCATTGACTGAGAATTCACGTTTTGTACGGTGAGAATCATCATATTTCTTCATTCTGGATTGTGCATCATGCAAATGGGATTTCGGTAGATTGAGAGTATGATCACGAGCCATCAAATTTAAGTCAACATCATTCACAGAAGTTGAACCAGGTAAATAAGCTGTAATAGATGGCGGAGGGAGACTATACAAAGCTTCATAAGGAGTCATTTGAATAGCCGAGTGAAAGCTTGTATTATACCACCATTCATCCCAGGATAGCCATTTAATCCAATCGGTTGGCTTAACTCCAGCAAAACACCTCAAATAACACTCCAAAGTGCGATTAGTTACCTCCGTTTGCCCATCTGACTGAGGATGGTATGCTGAACTGCGACATAATTGTGTGTTCTTAAGTGTAAAGTATGCCTCCCAGAAATTGCTCATAAAGATTGGGTCACGATCACTCACTATAGTTCTTGGAATACCATGGAGTCTGACAACTTCACGCACAAAAATTTCTGCAACAGAACTAGCAGAATATGGGTGAGTGAGAGGTATAAAATGAGCATACTTTGACAAACGATCAACTACCACCAATATAGAGTTTTTTCTGTTGATATATCGATCCACACATCTTTAGGAATAGGCAAATGGCTTAAAAGGCCTGGAGGTGAAACAGCTTCAGATTTGCTTCTTTGGCAAACGTCACAGTGAAGAACAAAAGTCTTGATGAACTGCTTAAGCCCTTTCCAATAAAAACTATGTTGCACATGTTTATACGTACGTAGAAATCCTGAATGTCCACCAATTGGGTGAGTATGAAACTCTTCCAATATTTTTGTGCACCAAGAAGAAGTTGAGACTACCACATTTCTTCCTTTGTAACGCAACACACCTTCAACATAAGAAAAATTTGGTTTGTAAGTAGGATCTGCAATTAACTTTTGAATGAGTTCTTTGTATTCAATGTCAGTGTGACATTCTTGCACTATCTCAGTTACTCCACCGAAAATAGGTGCACTTAAGCTATAATGTAAGCTGGATTGTCGTGATAGAGCGTCAGCTACAGCATTGTCTTTTCCTGGACGAAAAATGATTTCATAATCATAACCTAAGAGCTTAGATAACCACTTTTGTTGCTCTAAATAAGATAATTTCTGGTCAGAAAAATATTTTAGACTCCTGTGGTCTTTGTAAATTTTGAAATGCCTCCCAAGTAAGTAATGTCGCCACTTCTGAATTGCAGATATAATAGCCAGCATTTCTTTATCATAAACCGATAAATTTTTGTTTTTCTCAGCTAACGGTTTACTGTGATAAGCAATAGGCCTGCCCGATTGTAATAAAACATCACCTAATCCAAATCGGACGCATCATACTCAATTGAAAATTCCTTAGAGAAATCGGGAAGAATCAAAAGCGGTGTTGTAGTTAATGCTGTTTGTAACAATTTAAAAGCACAATAGCCTCGATCAGTCCATTCAAAGGTGTCCTTCTTAAGCAGCTTAGTTAACGGAGCACTGATCTTACCAAAATCCTTCACAAATTTTCTGTAATAACCTGATAATCCTAAGAATCCCCTTAATTCTCTGATTAAACTGGGAATAGGCCATGAAACGATACACTCTATCTTATCGTTGTCAACTGAACACCCTTCTCAGAAATTACATGGCCTAAATAACCAACTGAAGACTGAGCAAATTGGCATTTAGACTTCTTGACAAATAGTTGGTCAGAACAAAGGATTTCAAATACCAATGACAAATGAACTAAATGATCATACATGTTCTTGCTATATATTAAGATATCATCAAAAAAGACTAGCACGAACTTGCGCAAATGTTTTCTGAAAATATGGTTCATCAAGCTTTGAAAAGTAGCCGGAGCATTGGAAAGGCCAAATGGCATAACTAAGAACTCATAATGGCCATCATGAGTTCGAAAGGCTGTCTTAGGAATGTCATATTTATGCAATCGTATTTGATGATAGCCTGAGCGTAAATCCAATTTAGAGAACACAGTTTCACCATGCAACTCATCCACAACCGGTATTGGAAATCAATCTTTGATTATAAGCTTGTTCAAAGAACGGTAATCAACACACATACACCAAGAGCCGTCTTTTTTGCGCACCATCAAAACTGGAGAAGAGTACGGACTAGAGCTTGGGCGAACAAATCCAGCTAATTGTAATTCAACAACAATTTTCTCAATCTCATATTTCTGAAAATAAGGATAGCGATATGGTCTCACATTGACCGGAGTAGATCCAGAAACTAGTGGAATACGATGATCGTGTATCCTCTCTGGAGGAAGAGAAGTTGGTGTCTTGAATATATCAAAAAACTCATGTAACAACTGTTGAATTTCAGGTGAATGATGTACACTCGGAGTTGAAGAAATAACTGAAGTAATCTGGAGAAAAACTACATAACTTTCTTTGCTCAGTAACTGTTGCATAGATGTCGCATCCAATAACCTAATCGAAGCAGAATTAGTGCCCTGCAAGAATACCTCATTGTCCTGGTGTTGAAAATGCATAATAAGCTTAGATAAATCCCATGTAACAGGACCTAATGTGCGTAGCCAATGAACACCTAAAACCGCATCGCATCCACTGATATCCAATAGATGAAAATCCGCTGAAAAATAATAGCTCTATAGTGTAAATGGAATGCTATGACAGGAGCCCTTAGTGCGTATCCGAGCACCATCACCTACTGTAACGCATAATGCGGTATCGTTTACTTGTGGAGTGTAACCACATTGCCTAGCTAAGTTGGGGTGCAAGAAGTTATGAGTAGAACCAGAGTCGATCAATAATGTGAGGGGCTGACCCTTCATATAACCCATAATACGCATCGTTCTAGGAAAAGAAGATCCCATAAGTGAATTTAAGGAAATCTTTGGTTCTGATTCTGAAAATTCAGCCTGATCAAAAGAAATAGTTTCTTCAAATTTCTCAGCAGTAATATTAGTGTCTTCCTCATCGACATCCAAGAATGTTAATCTAGGGTTCACACAAACATGAGTAGGTGTGTACAGTTGATAACAGTTAAAACAAAGACCTTGAGCTCGTCTCTCCCGTTGTTCAGCTGGTGATAGACGTCTTGCTTCTGGAGGTAATGTAGATTTATTGTAAGGAGTAGGTTGTATATTAGCATCAGGCCTGACATGAGGAGGACGATATGGTTGTCTAGGTATAAACCTAGTAGCTGCATATGCTTCTTCTTGGTGAATTTCTTTGGTAAAAGCCTCGGCTAGGGATTGTGGCACAAGCAATTTGATCATACATCCAATATGTGGTTTTAATGAACGAATAAAGCATCTAATCAAATAGTCCTCTGGAAAATCAACGAAATTTAACAATCTCTCAAATTCAGGAATATGTTCGCGTACTGACCCTTTTTGGTTGAGTGTGCTAATGGCAAGCCGAGCGTCAACAAACTTAGCAGGAGCAAATCGAGCACGAACATGCGAACAAAATTCTGCCCATGTAACTATAGTAACTTTGGTTTGTTTCCAACGATACCATACATTATCATCACCTTTCAAACTAGCAGCAGCAATAATAATCTTGAGAGCATCATCAGCTGTATGCACCGAGAAATATTTATCAGTGTTAAAAATCCAGCCATCAGGATCCTCTCCGTCAAAGTAAGGAAACTTGAGATTAATAACACTAGCTCTGGCAGGCGGAGGTGGAGGTGGATGAGTTTCACCATGATTGTTACCATGACCATTATTATTGTTAGGTTGAGGAATACCATCAGGAAAAAACGATTGCAACGACTTGGGAAGCTCTGTAGTTAAAGTTTGAGTGAGTTGAGTAGACAAAGCTGTGGATATACTTGTCGACAGAGTTGTGGACAAGTTAGTCAAAGTTGTTGTTATACTGGTAGCAATGGTTTCTGCGAGAACTTTATTATTCGCAGCTGTTTCTTGTTGACGAGCAACGCGTTCTTCTTCTCTCAATTGATGTTTTTCAACAGCCTTGGTCTTTCTCTTCTCTGCTTCTTCCATTTGTTGTTTAGCTAAACCACTAATTAGGTTATCAAGGTTTTTAGACATATCAGTGATGCCTTCACTTACGATCTTCAGATTCTCTGTATAGTTTTGACCCATTGTAAAAAAAAATTGTGGAATTTAGGGTTTGATCTAAACCTGCTCTGATCCAGGTATTAGGGTTCTAGACCTTTATCACTGGAAAATAATTTTAGCACAAGGAATAGAACCGGATAAACCCTTTGATTGGGGGTTAGCCACCAACTTTTGAGAAGAAACTTTAATAAACTGAGTTTGTTCTATTGATTGATATCTCAATTACAGGACTCGAGCAGTATTTATAGCTGCAGAAACTTGCAAATAAAGAAAACTAGTTTGAACTAACTAAGGAAACCAAACTATGCTAAATATAGGAAGGCTAAAATAAGTAAACTGTTGTAGATAGGTGTTAGACCGTAACATCCAAGAGAATTATTATTAAAATAAATTAAACTCTCTAATATACATCATTGGGCTTCCTCTTACCATATTAAAGGGATTACCTGACCATTACAAAAAAAGGAAAAAGAAAAGAAAAGAAAATGAAATTCAAACTCTACTGCTCGACGGAACCGACCTATTTTCTTCTTAGCCAAAACTCCTCTTTTGAGGAAAGTGACACCTCATTTGAACACCATTGTATCTTCTTTCAAAACCGTCTTCCCATATATATTTGCATGCATATCTCTTGTTTCCATAAGTGTGTAAAATATTCATATCCCATATTAACACCATATAATTTCCAACTTCTCTTTTGCATGTAAATATATTAATTTTCCTTTTTACTTCAAAAATGTGGCATTATTACCTTGTGTCCATAAATAAAATAAAATCCCTTCATTAAACACGTTCATGCATATTAATACAGAAAGGTAATTGTATTTTTGCCAGCTCCGGATCTTTCACGTGATTAGTTCCCACACTTGCGCTTTTATAAATTTGGGTCATTAATTCCCAAATGACATCAACCCATTTGCCTACTTGCATCTTTAACCCGTACTGCATGAATTATTCTCAATTTCCCGGTTGGCCACGTTTGTTCATCGGTATCTTGAGATAATTGATTTTTCCTTCATTTTGTTGGCCAAGTCTATATTTTGGTCAAATCGAGCTTTATTCATTAAATTCTATAAAACTAAACAAAATCATTAAATATGCACAAAATAGAGAACTAAATAAATGTAAATTAAGATGTAAAAATGACGTGTTCACACACTTATCAAATACCCCCAAACCTAAATTTTGTTAGTCCTCGAGCAAAACTAAAATGAAAATAAGAATCCTAACTCACTGTCGCAGGAAACGCGATTGCACTTAGCATGTGAAACAAGCCTTTAAACCCCTAGGTGGTCCTAGTGGCCGAGTTATAGTCTTGGAAGGGTTTACAAGAGGTGTACCCACAAAACCTTTGCTTCTAATTGGTCAAAATTTCCAAAGGGTTATGAGGCCATAAACTTTCTTCACCTATCGCCAAGTAATTAGAACACAAGAGAAAAATCTTTCAGTTCATCCGGTAAACACCGGAGAAATCTGTTAAACAACTGGGACAACACCAAGAGAGATTTTACCGCTCAACAATGGAGAGATGTCCACTCCACAGTGGCATTAACATCAGGAGAGAGACCCGCGCAACGGCTGGTCTTATCCGCTCAACAACTGGATAGAGAGAGTATGTGTGACGAGTTGAACCAGTGCTAGAAAGTTCTTGTGCCAGATGAAAAGCGGACTAACAGAGCAACCAATATGCATTTCTCTTCGAATCTCTCATAGTGCTCAATCGTCGTCTTCGACTTCAACTGTTGATGATAAACTCTTGAACTTCATAGAACTTTGACATTGTATTAACTTTTTTTTTCTTTCAATTTTTCTAACTCGAAACTTCTTTATAGATTTCTCTTCCTCGTGGCCTTATTGTATAAACTGCAAATATTGTTTTCTTTTTCTTTTACTTTTTAAAAAAAAATAATTAATTTTCGGATTTTCTGTATGTTTCTTTTTTATTTGATGAAAAATATTATAACTTCAATAATTACAAAACTAATATAGCCATGAGAGAAGGACTTAGTTGGATCTTTGCAACTTGTAATGTCTTGGTATCATAAACTTCAACAACTTTCATCGTTTGATTTTCTTTGCTCTTGTAACTAAGTCCTTCAACTTGATTATAAATTTTGCTTTTCCTTGTATTGCTTATAAATCTTTAACGTCTTCAACTTTCTTCATAGATTTTGATGTCACTCTACTTGTTGATGATTATAAGTTTCTATAGAAAGAGCCGTAATCTAGTAACTAAGATTCCATGATGAGGTTGCTCTATTTTTCTGGGATTTTATTATGGCTTAAATTTCTCCAGCATGGATGGTAAGGTCCATCACGTTCCCAAAGAAATTATCTCTCTAGAATGTCAATTTCTCTATAATCTCTCAAGAATGTCAAATTCTCTACTGTCTCTCTAGAAATTCAAATTCCCTAGCAATTCTAATTTCCATCTTTTCTGTGAGAAAAAGTATGTAAACTTAGCTAAACGAATACAATGTGGCTCCAAAATTTTGTCCCTTACCCCCAAACTTAAATCTAACATTGTCTTCAATGTTTCGAATTAAAGTGCAATACCAAAAATATAGGTAACGCGAGGAAGAACGAAGTAAGTCAGAAAGATAGTACCTAGATGAAGCGTAACAATCCTTCGCCGTAGAATAAGACAGAAAAAAATGGAAAACTTACTAATGTACAACAACAATCGGGTCCTCCAAAGGGACAAAAGTATGGGTTGCCTCTCATAGAGCGCTAAGTTTGGTGTCTTCAGCCAGACTTCGGTAGAATTAGTCACCACATAAAATCATATAGCAATAGTCGGGACAGTTGTGGGTCATCTGCATCAAAAAGTGTTATCACAGATAAAAGAAAACTGCAGCAGACCGAGAAGGTAAACCAACCGATCACTGCCTTATCTAATATTAAGACAACTATATCTAGTTGTGGTTCAGGTTAAGGCTATATTAAAGGGGCTAAACAAAATATTTTCATGGGCCAGGTTTCTTCATTGGCAGGATCCGGAGGATCGGGTTGCAGAGTCTGGAAAAAATCAATTAAGAACTTGGATGCACATAATAATAACCTGAATAATTACGATCCTCTAAGTCAATCAGATTTGACTCACACAGTTGCCCATAGTGGTGGTCATTCTTTAGTAAATGCGTCTTTTTCAATCTCCTAAAGTAATTAGGCTTAGTTTCAAAATTAATAACTGACACATTTGAAATTCATATATTCCCACAATTTGTATAAAAGTTTTGGTGGGAAAACAAAGTCAATCTTGGTATCATAGCTTGGGTAAACCACATCAACCAGAGGATGGGTTAACGTGCATGAAGATAGTCTCTTAAGATGGTAGAGGTACATACGTCAATACCCAAGTTAGGGACCTTTATAAGAGTCAAAGGTAAACCACAGGGGGAATGGTATTCACCCCCAAACCTAGAGTTGTCAATATCATTGGATAAACTAGTCATAATTTCCTTAATTTCTAAATTTTTAGGAAAATGGTCTTTTATTTCTTCTAGATTGTAATCAGGTGGTTCTACAGTTCTATAATCCTCAGCAGAGATTATTGTTTCTGAATCGCTGGACTCTAAAACACTAGTCTCCGGATAAACTCGTTCCTCTAAACCATCATCAGCTTCATAACAACAAGAATATAAAAATTATGGTATCTCTAGTCAAATCCACATCCTCCGACCACCACCACTGCACACAAACTACCACCCACCACAACCTCCGGCCACCATCATTGTCCACCACCCACAACCACCACCTACCAGCACCATCGTTGGCCACAACTACCGCCTCCCGCCAACCACCGCTGCCATCACGACCACCCACATCCACCACCACCTTCCACCACTGCCCATCACAACCAACATATGATATGTGTACTTATCAGTAAGACATGAGTATGGTATGTGTATCCAGAACTTACACACCCATATGACATGTGCATCCAGAAGTTACACTTTGCATATGGATGTGTATTCAAGTAGTTACGCATCAATATGGCATATGTACCCATAATTTACACATCCATATGGCACGTGTATCCAAAACTTACACTTACATATGACATTTGAACTTAGTAGTTACACATCAAAAAGAAACATGCAAAAAATATACGTATTGCTTTAGTATTCAGTTACAATAATTTTCCCTTCTATCAATTATAGTAATCGGTTTTTATTGAATACAATAAATGAGTTAAAACATTATATATGTAAAACGAAATCCTAGAAACAAGCCACGACATCATATAATAAGAATGTTCTCTTCCCTTCTTTTCTTCCTCAATTCCAAAATGCTTGCATCTGAAACAAAAATGAACATCCATGATTAGGTTGGATGAACAAAAATAAAGAAACCAATTTATAGAACAATTGCAAGGAGAATGACAAAGATCACATAAAGGCACTTGCTAACTTATCTTAGGATGCGTATTTAGGAGTTACACATGAATCTTTCTGGTATAACTGAAGTTACACATGCATCTGTCAAGTGTAACCAGGAGTTACACATTCGTATATTATGTGTAGTTAGCACTTATATATGCATATGACTTGTGTACATGGCATGTTCACTATGTTAACTATATAAATACTAACCACATACTCTAATCGGACCATCACTACCAATAGCATGTGTAATATGCTTGTATACACACAAAATGCATGTGTAATCAGCAGTTAAAGATGCATCCTACTAGTGTAATCAGTAGTTACACATGCATCTGACTAGTGTAATTAGGAGTTATACATGCATTTGGCTAGCATATTCAAAGAACAAACAAGATTCACTTCTAAGAAATATGAACATAATAATATTCACTAACAGAAATAGAAGAAAGAATGACGAAAAGAAATTCTTAATGTGTATGACATAATGTTTTATTTTCTATCAATTTTCCACTAGATCTATGATTGATGTTTCCTAATATATATTAAAACAAAAGTAATTGAAGAAAATGAAAAAACATTTCCCCATTTTAGTTAAAATGAATTTGTGGTTGACATATTGTCAACAAATGTTGCCCTTTTGTAATTTTTTTTGATATAAGTATGAACAACGTCAAATCTGCAATCATAATTTATGTTTTGGGATCACAATATATATTATCACTCACTGGATTTACTAGGGATCAATGTTTAAGATCGATTTGGAAAACTTGGGACCTCATTTCTATCAATTTTCCACTACTATGACATGTATTTGGGTTTAAGATAAGTAATTAGAATGGACTCACTGAAGTTTGTAACCAAATATAATAAAAAGCGCACTTTGAAGTTCAAATTCAAAAAGTAATTGAATCCACTCGACACCCTTTTGTTATAAAGGGATCGGCAACTCGTAGAAGGAGATGAAAGGTGTGACTATAACATGGTTAGGGTGACTATAATATGGTTTGGCCCGTGCATTTACCAATAGTTGCAAGAAAATCCATGGAAACTATACGAACAAGGTCTTTCATGCCCGTGCATTTGCACGGGCTAGTTGTATATCAGCACAAAGAATCCAAAAAAGCAAAAGATAAAAAAAGATGTTCAACGTTTTTATCAAGTGCTTAATTTGTCGTGAGTCCAAACTGCATGATTTGCTGAACAGAATTCTGATAAATTTTTATTTTGCTTCAAGACCAACAACTTTATGATGAATTTCATAGCTCTTGTCAAATCCCATCTGCGAAGGTGGATTGGAAAATATTCCCTTTCTAATGACAGCACCGATTCTCATATGGAATACACTCGACCAACTGCATTAAGAATTTCAAAAATCCCTTCCCCTGCACACGTTGTTCAATCTGCACTTCATAAACATAGATCACCGGCATGTGTTCCTCCAATACTGTAAAAACATTACCTTGCAACTATTTCCTTGCGCTTAACTTTCTCTTTGGAAACCCATTTCCTAGTCCATATGTATCTTCCATATTGACCTTAAGGTTCTTCTGGATGTATAGTTTCTTAAATGGAGATATATGTCGCCCAATTCCTGGCTCTAGTGGAATCTCTCCTGCACATGCGTGATGAACGTTCTTTTGTAATCATCAATCTTTTTCATAAGAAATCTAGTCACTAAATTACGTTGGGGACACGAAGTATACATTTCTGCACTCATAGTTTGCTAAAACAAATAAATATAAAATTCAAAAGAAGAAAATTATAGTTTGCTTCCACAAACAAAAATGCAGCAAAAGTAAGCATATATACCTGCTGTTCTTAGGTCTTCACAATTTAATGCAGCTTCGAACTTGATGAATTCAATGTCTTCATCTTAACCAAGTGCGACTCCAAATTAAGGGAGACCTTTTAAGCTTCATATTGATTTGTCTGTCAAGGTTCAATAATTCGACATAACAAATACCAACCACTTAGTTTGAAGCCCGCAAATGGAGATCACTTGGGAAGTTTTATTCATTTTCAACTTTAACAACATTACCGTAGTAGCAGGTTTTCCCACACTACACCCCTCACTATATTTTGATTAATTAGTCCATTGAAAGTTGTATAATTGAGAATGTTTATTGATTAATTTCATGAGTTGTTTACACAGGAAAAGTAGGGTTACACTTAGCAAGTAAAACACTCTTGAACTTTCTCTCTCCTAATGACTTGCCCAACAATTCCAAAAAGATCTCTCCCTTACAAATGACTCACTCAACCCTTTATATAGGGCGATACATAGTGGATGACAAACTAATCTATCCTTTTATTTCTGAAATGTTCCGCGAAGTGTCGCAGATGTACAAACATTTATTCTCGCGACACTTCTTAACCCTCGCCCTGTTCCATGTCTTTCTCGCTGTTTTGTGTGTCGTTATTCATCGCGTCATTTATTTTAGCTGCCTCGCGATCGCCTCGCGAAGTCGCTTGTTTATTAATCCCGCGAGCCCTGCACGTTGCGATATTATGATCCTACATCTTGCCTCTTTTTCCTTAAATATTGCTTGAAGAGCGATTTTTTAAGGAAAAATCTGTTGTTGTAGTAATCTTTGATCTTTGTTGATGAAGGAACGAGCAGAAGAATACTGTACTTAAAAAGTACGTACTTGCCTCTATTCTTTTGCGATGTTCCGAAGTTTTGCGTCTCCCTGTCTCTCCTCATACTTTTCTTGCGAAGGAAGAATATCATGAGAGCGATGCTTTTTATTCACGCGACCGCTTATCTTTATCCTGTTTCAACTCCGCATACGCTTTTAATCATTACACGTCTCTTCCAACCGTTTATTCTTGACCGCTCATGTCTCTTCCATTAAAACCGTTTTTCTTGATCTTTTTCCTATATATGTTTTTTTCCCTCTTTTCATGTCTCTTCTCGCATTAAATGACCTCGTTTTTCTCGAGGATCTTTTTTTCCTATATATAGTTTTCTTTTCCCTCCTTTTCATTCTTTAGTTTCTCTCTCGCAACTTCTTTGATTTTCTCCTTCCGCAATTTGCGCTCCTTCGCTATCGCAAATCTTCTCTTCGTCTTTTCTAGCATCGATCTTAACCTTTAACTTCTCATCCATTCCCATACTGATAATGGCTGCCATTAGTCGTGCATACAAAGCTTCTTTTGATGAAGTTCAACAGAAATTGCTCGAGAAGGGTTTCACTCTATCGACCATTCCTGATCAAGAACCTTCATCCATTCTTTTCGCAAAGTTATTTTCTCGATCATCAATGTGATGATCAAAGGATTATAGTCTCGCTAGGTCGCCTTCTCGCGGGACTTCCCATTCCCTTATACGATCCGAGTTGCCTCTATTTTATGAAATCTTAACCCATGAAAAATTCTCGAGGGCTATTTATCAATTGAGTGGCGATTGCATTCGCCTAATGCTTGAGTTCGCGAACGCGGTGTGCAGTGTGCAAAGGATCTTTATACTCTAACTCGTAGAAATCCCAAATTCACAGACTTGGAAATAGCTGTTGAGAAATACACTGTGGAAAACTTTTTTGAAAATTACTCAGTGATAACTATGGTGAATGCGAAATCTCACCAAGGCCCGCCTCAAGAAAAAGGATAATGTCTCTCGAGGATAAATTGGTCATGCAGATATCGATTGGCACCCGGTAATAATACTACTACCTCGCCACTCCAAAGATGAGAAATGGTGGGTTGTACCCTTGATTTTAAATGGTCCTTATATCGCGGGCCCACACGTTCTTCCCCGCGAATCTCGCAGGTATCATCCTTGGGAATTCAAATGGCCCGAGAAGAAGAAAGAGGTATGTTTCCGACTTCAAATTTGGCTTTCGTAACTTTCTTTCTATAATTGCTGAGTTTGTGAAATCTCTCAGATAGCCAGGTTGAGAAGAAGCTACAAAAAAGGATCCGTCTGAGGATACTCTGACAATGCTCCGATCGCTTACGAGTGAAGTAAGAATCACTTCCTTTCTTCTTATTTAAAACAATATTGTTGCCTCTCGCTTTCTTATCTTTACGCGTATGCGAAGGTTGGAGTTGAAGAAACTATTATTGCGAAGATTAAAAGTAAGGGTAAAATTGTCGCCGCCGTAGTAAATCCTCTCCGCCCCCTTAACTAAGAAGCGAAAGGTCCAATCCTCTTCTCGCCTTAACTCAAACTCGAATCTTCCGACGAGGATAACCATGAATCGAATTCCTCTCTCGCCAAGAAGATTCCATTGACCAGCTTCTTCCATGGATCGCTTATCCAACATCTTCTCGATCTGTTTCCAAGGAATGGGAGATGCTCCCTAGCTTCTCAAGGGGCTCTCGCAAACGTGTGTAATGTGCTTTATCGAAGGCAATAATTCATTCAATGGAGTCTCTAGAGTTGTGTCTCCGACCTTTGAATGCACTTGGGTCTCTCGTATGTGTACAGTCATACTTCCCCGCTAATCTTTAAATTGTTTAAGTATATATATATGTTTTAATGATTTTTCTATCTTCTTTTATAGGTTGGAAGAACTTCCTTTGTAGTTGCCTCGACCTTGAGAGAAGACGCAACAATCTTGAGAAGAAGAATTCGCAATTGAGCAAGAAGATTCGAGAACCGGAGACCGAAGCCGCGTCATCTCGCGATAAAGACGAGACGATTCAAAAGTTAAATACCGAACTTGACTCCCAAAGGGATAAGGTGTCCACTCTTCAAAACGCTAATCAAAGAACTTTATGGTATAAAATTTTACCTCCTTTTACTATTTTTTATCTAATCGGCCGCCTATTGCTACCTAACTTATTACTTTCGCAGATGTATATAATCTCTCCGATGAGGCTATTCTTCTCCATACATTTCCCGATCCTATGGATAATAACCTTCTTCTCGCTTACCTCAACAACTCTTTAAGTAGTTCATCAAACAAAATTAACTCCCTTTCATTAAATGAACTTCTGGACCAAATATCGTCTTTTAGAAATTGAACATAGATCCGGTTTAAGTGTCGCCAACCAATTTAAACGAATGTTTCTAATCCAATAAAGAAATCAAAATTTTGAGAAAGAAAATTAGTGACCTTATAGATGATAAAGATCGCATTGCTAATAATGGTGCACAGCATTAGCAACATTTCAAAAATCTCTCCTTGAACTACAAATTGAACGGGATGAATTGCTTCGCTTAATTCCTTACTTAGTGAGCGAGAAGATCAAATTGCTCCCTCCTTGTTATAAATAGTGACGATGAATTCGCTCGGGCTGCGAAAGTTTTAGATAATGCCAGAATAATCTAGGTGTTGATGTTAGTCTTCACGAGCATACTTCCTTGATTAAAGATATGATATCCGATAGAGAAGGTTATTTATTACACCTTACTACTTCTTACTTCGTAGTATTACTTGTAAATTATTAACTTGTTGTTACTTATTTGCGTAATCCGAGAAGAGGCTTCAGTGTTAGAATTAGAGAGCTTGAATCTGAGAAAGAACAACTCACGGAATTTTCCAAATAAGAATCAAGAACTTGAATCAAAACAACAGCTCGCGAAGAGTCTCTCCCTCCGTAATAACAAGTATTCCAAGTTGAAGGAACAATTTGAAACGACTTGAAAAAACTTTAATAATGATGCCGTCGTTTTCGCAATGGAGCCATGGAGTATGTTTGTAAACACCAACATCCTCCGCATACATATCCCCGGCTTCTTGAAAAGGTTCCCGAGAATCTACCTGTCTCTCAAGTTTCGATAGTGAAGCCGGCGAAGAAGAAAATTCGCGATGAGAATAATAAAACCGATGAATCAGATGAAGAAGAAGAATCACCCAAGATGTAATTCTTTTTGTTTTCTTTTGCTGCGTGTAATATCTGTACATTGCTGTATCTTTGTTATAGTGAACTCTTTTTTTCATGAATTCAATCTTCACTCCCCTTTTTTGTTAGTTCTTCCTTGTAATATAATTGGCTATCTTTATTGATGTACAACTCTTTCATCGGAAGATGAATAACAATATTCCATCTTTTCCATTCCCATACTTGCCTCTCGGTATTTATCTTCTCGATGGAAGAAGTTAATTATCCTCATGTATTTTGTTGGATAATAATTTTAGTGTTATTGAAATGTATAGCCGCGACGAGGTCGCAGATATCTTTATGAATTGAGAATTCTATCTCTTTTTGCTGTCGCGACAAGGTCGCAGCCGCCTCTACACTTTCATGCAAAGGCCCATTGACCTTGCCTTATCATTTTGTGTGGTCTTCCAAGTCAGACCTCCCTAATTAGAGGTCCTCCTCGCCACTGTTCATTGCGACAAAATCACAGGACGTCTTTACACTTGTATGTAAAGACCCATTGATCTTGCCTTATCATTTTTCAAGTATTTTTGCCTCTCGCAGATGTTTTAGTTGCAACAATATGACAGCCTAAATATCCTTGCGAATATAAAGTCCTATGACATTGCCGTCTTGCGACGAAATCGCAGGACGTCCGTACACTTTCATGCAAAGACCCATTGATCTCGCCTTACCTCGCGTTAGTATTATTGCCCTCGCAGATCATTGCACAAATATGACAAGCCTAAGTCTTCTTGCGAAAACAAAGCCTCATGACATTTGCGTCTGCTTTGGCACCCCCTAATGGAGAGCACCGCCCTTATCATCTCCCGTTGCCCTTCAAGGAGGCGAAACATCGGCCATACAAGACTAGCTCCTCCCATCCGGTCTTAACAACAACCAGTTGTTTTCGCAGCCTCTTATCCCTTATACCTATAGGGTTTATGGTTACGAGACCGCACCCTAAGTGGAGTTTTCTTCGGGCGAGTGCAACGCATGCCAAGACTTGCCAAGAATGGCCAGGGTAGGTTCATCCATCCTGCACTCGCTCAACCGTGTACCTCGCGCCTTGAGCATACATCGACTCCCAGGAAGAGACCCGGCCGCCCAACCAGGGTATAACCTACATATATAGTTGGGAATCCAAGGTACCTCTTCCGGATAGGCTTTCATGGGCCCCAAATTTTCATGGTTCAAAGCTTCGTGGAGGTGTAACCTTCCCCCGAACCACGGCGAGAGATACCCCTTATATGACGCACTTTAGGTCTTACATTTGCCTCTTACGAAATGTTATTCGCGAACTAGGGTGTACGCCATAAAGGTTCGTCCCATTCATTTGCGCATTTATATTTGTTAAATCATTCAATCATTCATGTTTCATTATTTGTCGATATTTGTTTGCGAAGTATTCGCACAGCTCTGTTTCACTTGTTGTATTTCACTTTTCTTTTTAGTCATATTCTCATTTTACTCTTGGTGCGAGATTCTCGCACATCATTACTTCAAATTGTTACTTTGCATCCCGTTGTTATTGATTATTCACTTCTTATGCCTTTTGTTCCTCATATCTTTTGCTTCTTCATTGTTATAATATTGGTCCTGTCTCTAAGCATTCACCTCGCGGGGTATGTTCAGCCCTCACTTCTATAGCATCTACCATCAGTTTTTCCTTTCTCTCGTTCATTTCTCACATGTTGCTTCCAACCCTTTCTTTTGGCACTTCTTTCTTCGCAGCTTTCTATATCGACCTCATGGCACTGTTGCGACTCCTTCCAATCTCCCCGTATGATACCAATGCCACTTGGGTGTGGAAATTTTATGCATTGATGGTAGGTTGAGGCGATTCCCAAGATTTCATGAAGCCATGGCCTCCCAATTAGTGCATTATATGGGATTCCACATCAACCACATGAGAATAAGACATCGTTGATAATCCTTGTAGAGGTATGCTCATGTGAACTTCTCCCTTTGGTTTGTTTGCAATTGCCATTAAAGCCATATATCTTGTAAGTCGAGGGAATCAAATCCTCATCTTTTCCGCCCATCGTCTTGTAAGTATGGTAGAAGAGAATATTCACCGAACTTCCCAAGTGTCGATTAGAATTCGGTTGATCGCCCAACAAGCTTCGCCTCATCATCTTCTCCATCGACTGGTTTCGGGTTAATCTCTAGTTTCACAACCAACGGGCTATCGTGTGTTTCTCTTTCTTTTGGTACTTCATCTCAGAGAAAGAAATAGTCTTCAATCGCCACTTTTCTAATCGCGTCGTTCTCGCTGACTCATTATTTATTTATCATTAGCGTCTCTCGCAAAGACTCTACCGAGTACGTTGTCATGGAAATCTTCGATGGTGCGATAGGAGTGGACAATAGAGTTGCCAGTTCAAATTCTTGGCTTTTGTTCCTACTTCTATCACAAATGTTTCCTTTCCTTTCGCCGACACCGTTCGGGTATCTCGGTGGTGGTGGTAATGTCCGACCGTTTCTTCTCCCTTTAGAAAGTGATTGACTTTCCCCGATCAATCATCCCGAGAATAATTCTCTTTATGTTTCTACAATCGTTTGTTTGATGCCCATGGAAGCGATGGTAAGAACAAAACTCATGACTTCTATCGCCCGGGCGGTGGTTCCATTCCAACATTCCAAGGTGCTGGTACATTTTCCATCACAAGTATAGCTTCCCGCATCTTTTCAACGCTAGCATTCAGTGGAGGCATCTTAACTGCTCCCATACTTGTTCTATGACTTCTCCGCCCTCCACGGTTATTTTGTCTTCGTCCACCATAAGTTTCTTGCACATGATCTAGCCTCGAATCTTATTATTGCTGTTACTTGGTTGTAGTAGTTCCTTTCACGTTCAAACTCTTCTTGATCGTGGCTTCCCATGGCTACTATCTTCTCGCCGTCCTCATCACCTCTCCTTCCTCGCCGTCCTGCGAAGTGCTCGCCACCGTATTTATGAATTGAGGTAACAAACTTGCGTTCGCGGCGTTGAAGCTCGTGTTCGCGATCGGATATGAATTCATTTCATTTTGTCTTTCTTCTAAGGCAATATATTCTTCCCGTAATTTCGCAGCTTCGCCATCGTGATTGTATTTTTGATTCTAAAAATTTGAATGTATAACAAGTTAGTCGCGAAGAGAGCATTCACAAATGAGAGTATGAGATATCTCTCCTCAACCCGTCCCGCCATTTCGCCGCACATGGTCCTCCATCTTATCGTCAACTGTCTTAAGCTCGCCAATCCTTTGTTTCAACCCGAATACATCTTCAATACCTGGTCGCGAAGAGTTGTTACTTATGTATGCTCCCAGGAATGTGGCTTGTAAATGATTGAATGATGTGATTGTGTTCCTGGCAGACCTTCAAACCATTTTAGTGCTTCTCCTATTAAGCTTGACGCGAAATATTTGCACAATATGGCATCATGATTCTCCCATTGTAACATACATCTCATGTAAGCCTTAATATGTTGTATCGCACAAAAGTTGTTCCATCAAAGATGTTGGTTAATGCAGGTAGATTGCATTTAGGAGGTATTCCTCCCATCTGTACTTCTAGCGTGAAGGGATTCTTCATGCTTCTCGCGATGGCTTCGTCCAGCTTGTCTCCTTCCTCCTTCCCTTCTATTATTCAAGAATCCTCTCATTTCAGCTAGTTCTCTTAAGATTTGTTCATTTGCCTTAATTTGTTTCTACCGGTCTTTTTAGCTCGCTTCTCTCCTTCTTCGCTCGTGCCTATTTTGACCTTCCCGCTCATTATTTTCTCCTCTTCTCTCCTCGCGACGCTCTTCTTCGTCTCTTTCGTTAATTCGCACGCCATTATATCGGTTGTTTCTCTCTTCTTGGTTGCCTCTCACTCTCTCATCATCCGCACCCTTTCATACCGTTCGTTAATATTTCTATTGGTACGGTTTTGTTCCCTCCTTCTCTCGTGGTTGTCATGGTTATTCTCACGGATTGCTTCTTCCATCTCTTGATTTTCCATTTCTCGCTCTTATTCTTTCTCTTTCGCGAGCTAGTCGCGCTTGTTCAATGTAGTGTCTCTCAATGTCATCCTCGATCTCTCGGTTTCTTCTCAATTCTTCTCTCCCGTGTAGAATTATTCTTCCTTCAAGAAATTGGATCATTCGGCCCCTTGGAGTTGCATGTTTTCTTGATTTTCCCTATTTCGCTCATTTTGAAGATTTTTGGGCCGAGGAATATGACGATCTTCTATTTCCCGCTTCTCTCGCCATGCTCGTATTCGGATTTTGTGTTTCTTCCCGCACTTTCTGTTGGTAAAACTCTCCTTCTTTCTTTCTCTCTTTCGATCTAGAACTTGATCTCACGCTACTTCTAGATCTCCTTCTTTGCAACCTCATATTTTCCATCCCTATTCATGATTTTGTCTTGTCAAGTTTGCTCGCTCCTCTCGCTTCTAATCGTCTCTCTTCGTGTATTGTTTGTCTCAATCTTTCTAACGCCGCCATTTCTTCGTTTCCCCGGATTCATTTCTCCATTCATCCCTTGCTCTCCTTGTCCATTGTTCACCACCGCTGCTCCTCTTCTCTCTCGTCTTCGTAATCGATCTCCAAGTATGCACACTTACTCTATCATAATCTACAGCGCGTTTGCTACCGGGAGATTGGTGGTTGGTCTTGACCTTCTCCATCATTTCTCATATTCATCCTTGATGATTCTCCTGCTTTCATTCCTCCTTTCTCCTCCCAAGTCTCCCACTTCTTCTTACAATCGTTGGTTGCCCTTGTACATTTCTTCTTCTAGCCATCTTTCTTTTTCAATGAATTCTTGAGTATCTTTTCCAAATCTCTTCTCTCGTTAATCTAAATTCTTTCCAATTTCTTCGTCAATCACCGTCGTCTCCTGTTTCTAGCGCATATGTAGTAGCAGGTTTTCCCACACTACACCCCTCACTATATTTTGATTAATTAGTCCATTGAAAGTTGTATAATTGAGAATGTTTATTGATTAATTTCATGAGTTGTTTACACAGGAAAAGTAGGGTTACACTTAGCAAGTAAAACACTCTTGAACTTTCTCTCTCCTAATGACTTGCCCAACAATTCCAAAAAGATCTCTCCCTTTACAACAGACTCACTCAACCCTTTATATAGGGCGATACATAGTGGATGACGTGCTAATCTATCCTTTTATTTTGAAATGTTCCGCCAAGTGTCGCAGATGTACAAACATTTATTCTCGCGACACTTTTAACCTCGCCTTGTTCCATGTCTTTCTGCTGTTTTGTGTGTCGTTATTCATCGCGTCATTTATCTTAGCTTCTCGCGATCGCTCGCGAAGTCGCTGTTTATTAATCCCGCGAGCCCTGCACGTTGCGATATTATGATCCTACAATTACCAATAGAAAGTGTTTTCAATTCATTAATATGCCATCTCCTACGTCAATAGTTTCTCACCAGATTCTACGAAAATTAAGAGCATTATGTGGACCAAACGATTAATAGTCCGCAATCAAAAATTCAGTAAAGGCTTGAACAACTTAAGGCGTAAAAGGTACAAAAACCATAACAATAGCTTCACTTGTACAAATTTGCTTCAGGGAAACAATATACTAACTTCAAAATAAATTAGGCACGAATCAAAACCAAACTTAAGATTTAAACTAATGTGAAGATTCCATAACGGCGTGAAAGGCAAATATATATCTTAGTCAAAATTTACCCCAAGATGTCAGTATTCTAACTCACGTTTCTTTAAGCGTGCTAACTCGTACAACAAACATTAACACCGATGGTAGCGAACGGATCCAAGGACATTGTAGATAATGCCGCTGCGAAAGAAAATAGAAACAGGAACTCTCATCGAATCGCTCGAGAAGGGCCTTGGGAAGAAAAGTAACAAAAGTGTACTACGTTCTTGCATCGTGTTCGTTACTTTTAACAGTAACCTGGGAACATCACCACCACTTTCTTGGGAAAGTCCATTCTCTCCAAATCCATGTCGCAAAACAATATAGGTCGCAAAACTCGACATACTCAATTCTTATACACATCGGGATGCAACCTCTTTGTCACTCTCTGCAAATCGGCATTTAGTCATTTACTATAACAGAATTTGTTATCAGAGACTTCAATAGAAATACTACATCTACACAAACTGATGACATCAAAACAATATGAGAAAACATTATCAGAAAGCATGATTGGGGTGATGCAAGACTTGATTGTATATGGAATAACTTACCGGTTGCAATATGGTGGTGCATTTGGAAAGAAAGGAATTCTAGAACTTTCAATCACAAAAGGCGAAACTTGGAAAGTATAATTCGCGATATTAAGATCCAAACTTACTTTTGGGCGGAGTCAAACACTAGCATGTTGGGTTTAACGGCTAACATGGTGATAGCTTTATGGGATTCGTTTTTTCCATCGGACGCTTTGATTTGGATACGGGACATTGGTATATGGTTTGTTTGTTAAATTCTTTTGGCTCTTTGTTTCTTTGTTCTCTTTTTTGGGTGATCGTTACCAAACTCCATCTCCCTTTTTTTGGGTCGGTTGTATTTATTGGGTTGAGGTACCCCTTAAGTACCTCTTTTTCAATGAATTTTTTCCATTTGACCCATCAAAAAAAAAAAGAGCAACCCTAATTGCTTACCAAAACTATCGGCTTTACGGTTTTCCCCTCATAAGGCATATGCCACTAAGCCAAAGCGTATGTTTCGAAATAGGTCAATATTTTGGAACTACTCTTAGTTAATCAACCCATGGATGGGAAGAAAAAAGAAGACAATTGGGAATAAGATTCTTACTTGTATAATAGGCTGCTGATAGGTGTAGAATACACCGTATTTACTATAGAGAGTTTATGCTTTCTTTGCTATTTTTCTTGCGAATTATGTACTTTACGCGTGTTTTTGAGTTACTAGGTATTCTGGAGTCGCACGGAGGAAAAGAAGCGGAAATCATTCAAATTGAGCAAAAAGGGCAAAATTGTCGTTTCAAAGCAACAACGAACACTATCTGGAACTGAGCCACGGTTAAGGGGCATCTCTATGTGCGAAAACATCATTTTAAGGGCGAATGCTGCGCAGAGCCAATCCAAGGAATTAGGGGCTGCCATTTTAGTGGCCTATATCAACTTGTAGGGTGCCTATATCAATCTGGGTTCCTACCTAGCCCCAGTATTACAGGGTTCTCGTGTTCTCTCAATCATTATCTTCTCAAAATCAAAACAAGAGAGAAAATGAGGCTTTGCTATTGTTGTGTTCGAGAGCAACTGTGAGAGATTAGATCAAGAGATTAAGGGAAAGAAAATGGAAGAGATTGAATAGATGTTGGGTGAAATCGATTTGATTTTGGTTCTGGGCGATTTGAAGAGAGGCTGCTGTGTTGAGAATGAACTCAGGAGAGATCGAGAAAGAGAGAAGCGGCCATGGATCGATGTGTTAGAGGAATTCAGAGGATGATGAGAACCAGATGGAGATGAAGATGATGTTAGTGAGCCACTGCTGCTGAAGAGAGAATCAGTGAGGTGAAATCGAGAGATCCCAGAGATTTGAAGGTATGGTATATGCTTGAAGGTCTTTAGATCGAGATGGAGAGTCTTTTCTCAGTAGTTGGATTGTGAAGCTCCGTGTGACAAGAGGAGAATAGCTGTTGGTGGCGTTCGAATGAACATTGGAACTATGAATGTTTAAACCACTTAGATGAATGTTAAGCGTGCAGGAATTGAAGAAATTGAGGCCTGAATTCGGCCAGGAAATGTTGTAGAAACAAAGTAAGCTCTGAGATGGATTTAGGGTTCTTAAGACCTGGGTTTGTCTCAAGGTGAGTCTCGTGGCACTCGGGAGGAATGGTTCAATGTTACAATGGGTTTTGAGAGATTTGAACAGGAAAAGAACAAGACAGGGAAGCTTGATGTTTGGTGGTGTTGGCTGAAGCCTGGAGTTGATTTGTGTTTCAAGATAAGGAGGTGATACTGGTGCTGCTAATGTTGAGTCACAGTTGCAGGTGCTGTGCTTAGCAGCTGGGTACAAATTGCAGGGTCAAATACCAAGGCTGAGCCAGTGGTGGTGATTATGTAAAGTGGGTGAAGTGGAGTTGAAATGGGTTGAAGTTGCAGTCAGTAGCGCAATGATTATGTAGCAGCAACAGATGCAGCTGAGGCTTATGGTTGGAGTCTGTTGGTGTTATGAGATGGAAAGGCAGGAATGCAGTGATGTTGGTCTCAGGCAAGAGAGGGAAGTTGGTCAGTGATGGCAGCACAGCTAGCAGCTGGGAATGTTGCAGAACCGAATGTTGCAGGTTGAGCTAGCAGCTGGTTCTGTTGCAATGAATCGTGCAGGGAATGAGATAGCTGTGGTTCGAATGGGAGCTTGATCTGGCGAGATGGAATTAGTATTGCAGTGTAGGTGAGAAGTGCCACAGGTTGGAGCCGATTCATGGTGAGAACAATGCGAGGACTGGAATCGAGGTGTTGGTGATAATTTGGTTGAGTGAAATGCAAGAAGAACTGAGTTGGTTATTATGGAGTTTGTAGTTGTTGCCATAATGTGCTTGTGTCAGATTCGGTTTGACGGAGTACATAAGGAGGAGCCTGGTGGTTGCAAACTAACTGTGGTGACAATTATGGCTGAGACATTGAGCTATTGCTTTGCAGGGTTGTAGATGTGCTCAAGATGTTGAGATGGATTGAAATGGTTAGCCATAGAGGAGAGGTTGCAGCTCAAATGAGTCAGTGAGGCACTGGTGTAGTAGCTTCCACTAAGGCTGATTGCAGGGGGTTGTAGTGCTGGCTGAGAAGGTGATGTGCAATGAATTTTGCAGGGCAAAAACAGGATGTAAGAGGAGGAACTGAAACTGGTGGTGGCAGTGCAGCTGTAGGTGGTGCTGTGTGGTTAAGAGGAGTTATGGATTGAGCTGATAAAATGCAGAATTTGGTGAGATGGCCTGAGAAGATGGTTTGATGTGTAGCAAGTAGCCATTAGGGCTGGATGTGTGATGTTGCAGCACAAGGATTGTGCATTACCACATCTGGCCAGTGCAAAGTGATGCACAATGATGATGCAGTAGGCCTGTGCAATGGCATGTGGCTAAGACGAGTCAGATGCTGACTAGAATGATCCAGCTGAGTTGATCTGACTCCATCTGACCCGGCTCTAACTCGATCTGACCTGAGTTGAATCGTTTTGACCCGGTTGACTCGGCCGAGTTGACCCGTTGACCGGTGACCGGGCGGACTTTGCCGGTCACCGGAGCTGTTTTCCGGCAACTTTCCGGCCGATTTCCGGCCACAATCCAGACTTCCCATGACCATTTTGGGTCGTATTTTCTACATGGGTTTCTCACTCTTATGGGCTTGGTGGATTCTCACCTAATGGACTTTGAAGACTAGACCTAATTTTAGAAGTTGGAGAAAGCTATAAAAGGGAAGGTCTTCTACAACATATCATATATCTTATATCTTTTCTATTCTTTTTGCCTCTACTTTTGATTCTAGGGTTTAGAACCATGAAGTCTTTTCTCTTTCTTCTTGTGATGAACTCCTTGAATATGAGTACCTAAGTTTATTATTGGTTATGGAATAGTTGGATTTCACAAAGCATGTTTCTTTGTTCAATATATTAGTTTTGTCTCATATTTATCGTTTACAATTCTCTGAAAATATTGTTTTATGATTGATTGATTGTTTTGTCAAGTTGCAAATTGGTAGAACTTCTAATCACACCTATTGCTAGTTTAGGGTTTATTATACGTAAAAGTGATATTCCTTGAATACAAGTAGCATAATATGATTATAGTTTGTAGTGATATATTCTTATGATCATATGTGAGTTATAACCTTTGTTAAATCGGATTGTTTTCCACGTTGACGATTGCTTTGATTGGCCTGATTTCATAGAACTTAATGCATCTAGGAATTAAACTTGATTAGTGCTTTTACACGTTAGGTTGTTCTTTTAGATAGAATTCATATTCGCATCTTTTAATGTGTTTGTTGATGACATGAGGAGATTTAATGATATTCTTGCGATCAAGGTATTCTAGGGTCTTTGATAAAAGTTGAGATTAAAATATCAATTCTAATTATTGTGTTGAAAACATGTTTGTGATTGAAAACGAAATCCATGACCAATACTTTCTTATCTTTGATTTGATTTGTTTACTTTTATTGTTTTGCTTTTATTTTATTTTCGTTATAAAAATCACAAAACTAAATTGGTTATTTATAGGAATTGAAACAATTTGACAACCTAGACCTCTCTGTGGATCGATCCTTTCTTGCCCTTGCTATATTTATATTTTGAGTAGTAAGAAAGTGTAATTTATTTTTGACGCTTACGACCGCGATCAAATTTTGCGCTACCAGTGGGAGGCACACGGCTAGTTATTAAGTTTTTAGTTTCTTTTTACAATTTCTGCTTTCATCTTTGCTTTTTGTTTCTTGTCTTGTTTCTCACTTGTTTTGTAGAATTGTTTGCAGTGCCTAATCTCGGCTTCTAAGGATTGGAATTATCCAAGGTGCGGGATAGCTACTCGACGAGGCACAATACTCCAACCAAGTCAAGACACAACGGACGAGCACGAGGAGGAAGTAGGAGAAGAGATTTTCCAACAACAAGAAGAAGGAAAAGAGGTTCCAATCGTAGAGGAAACACACGTGGAAGAACAAGGAGCAATGGGTGATGCAAATCGTTCACTCAAGGACTTAGCTTCTCATAGGCTTGATATACAACAGGGTGTATTCAAACGGACTCTACTTTTGAAATTAAACCGGGGTTGCTTAGAGAATTACAAAAGTTCCATGGCATGGTGAATGAAGATCCAAACAAACATCTTATGTACTTCCACACCATTGTCACGGCCATGCTTCCAATGGATGTTGCGGCGGATGGTGCAATGTTGAAAGTTTTCCGTTTCTCTTTAATGGATAGTGCTAAGGATTGGTTGTTCTATTTACCTCCCGGAAGTGTCACAACATGGAATGGGTTGAAGAAACTCTTTTTAGAGAGATATTTTCCTGCATCAAAGGCTACTCAAATTCGCAAGGAGATTTGTGGGATGAAGCAAAATGTGGGAGAATCTCTATATGAATGTTGGGAACGATACAAAGAGATTGGTGGCCAGCTGCCCTCACCACCAATTTAGTGATGCTATGATCATTCAATATTTCTATGAAGGACTCCAATCAAGTGATAGGAATCTCCTCGACGCTTGCGGGTGGTGGTGCACTAGTTAACAAGACGGTGGCACAAGCTAGAGAGTTGATTGAAAACATGGCAGCGAACTCACAACAATTCTTGAGTCGTGGTTCGGATGTGCTTCTAAGAAGGGTTAGTGAAGTGAGCGAGGTTGAGGAACTTCGTCAACAAATGGGTAACATGAATGCAATGCTTCAACAAGTTGCAGCCGCGGTGATACCGAGTTCCTCTCAATCTTATGAAGACGAGCAAGCTAATGCGATCTTTCCAAATCAACAAAGACGGTATGATCCCTACTCCAACACTTACAATCCGGGATGGAGAGATCACCCCAACTTTAGCTATGCTAATAAGCAAGGAGCGGCTCAACAATCTAGTTTCAACAACCCGAGTGGATTTCAACCTCAACAACAACAATTCCAACCGAGACAACAATTTCAACAACAACAACAACCTCAAAAATGGGGTCCAATATGGAGGAGTTGCTGAAATCTTTTATGCAAAGAACGGAGAGTTCGGTTAAGGAGTTGCAAACTCAAGTTGGTTCTATGGCTATGGAGTTGAATCAATTGAAGGCACAAAATGGTGGGAAACTCCCTTCTCAGCCTATCAACCCAAAAGAGGGTGTTAATGCAATTACGTTGAGAAGTGGTACACAACTTGTGCAACCCGAAGTTGCTGATTCGGGCGTGGTGGAAACACCAAAGAACCTGTTTTGGAGGAGAAAACCGAGGATTCTCCCCAAACTTCGAGGTACCTATTCCTAACTCTAAAACTCCGGTTTCTACTTATGTTCCTCCTCTACCTTTCCCTCGCAGATTTGCAAGTTCTAAGAAGGCGGAACTAGAAAAGGAGATTTTAGACGTTCTAAAAAAGATCCATGTGAACATACCACTCATAGATGCAATCAAGCAAGTTCCAAAGTATGCAAAGGTGTTGAAGGACTTGTGTACCAATAAGCAAAGGCTCAAAGGTAATGAAGTGCTTAGTGTGGGGAGAATGCTACGGCACTCTTACAACATAAACTCCCACTTAAGTGCAAGGACCCGGGGAGCTTTGACATTCCCGTCACAATTGGTAACACCACATTTAATAAAGCTATGTTGGACTTAGGTGCTTCTGTTAATGTCATGCCCGTCTATGTATAATTCACTTGATCTTGGTCCTCTTTAAAAAGGCTGGAATTGTGTTGCAATTAGCCGATCGTTCTAATGTCTACCCAATGGGTATTGTTGAGGATGTTCTTGTGCGGGTTAATCAACTTGTATTTCCAAATGACTTTTGCGTGTTAGAGATGGATGAAGGTTCACCGGACTGCCTCTTCCATTGCTACTTGGGCGTCCCTTCATGAAAACGGCGAAAACCATTATTGATGTTGACAAGGGAACGCTAACTATGGAGTTTGATGGAGAAATAATACGTTTCAACATTTTCGAGACGATGAGATATCCTAGTGATGTCCACTCTTGTTTCTCCATTGATATGATGGACACATTGGCGCAACAAATGTTTGAGTTGAATGGTGTTGATACTTTGGAAACCGTGCTCACTACACCTATTGACAACGGTTATGCGTATAGTGATGAGATGAAAGAAACCATTGGTTCTCTTGACTCATTACCGGAAAAATCAGCAACTAAGAATATTTCATATGCTTCTTTACCTTGCAATAATGAGAAACTTGTGCCATCTATTGTTAAACCTCCAAGTTTAGAATTGAAACCTCTTCCAAGTCACTTAAAGTACTTGTACTTGGGTGACAATGAAGATTTACCCGTGATTGTTTCTAACGAGCTTAATGAATTACAGGAGCAAAAACTTCTAAGGGTGCTAAGGACGTACAAGACGGCCATAGGATGGACAATCGCCGATATCAAGGGTATAAGCCCTGCCGTTTGTATGCATAAGATCCGTGTGGAGGATGATTCAAAGCCTACAAGGGAAGCGCAACGTCGTTTGAATCCTCCCATGATGGAAGTGGTGAAAAAGGAGATACTCAAGCTTTTGGACGTGGGTGTTATCTACCCCATATCCGATAGCAAGTGGGTAAGCCCAGGTGACAAGTGGTACCAAAGAAACTGGAGTAACGGTGGTGGAGAATGATAAGAATGAACTTGTCCCAACTCGAGTGCAAACCGGTTGGAGGGTTTGTATTGATTATAGAAAATTGAATGCCACCACTAGAAAAGATCACTTTCCTTTACCTTTATTGATCAAATGCTTGAACGTTTAGCTGGACACTCTTACTATTGCTTTCTTGATGGCTATTCAAAGTTATAATCGATTGTGATAGCACCGGAGGACCAAGAGAAAACCACTTTCACTTGTCCTTTTGGTACTTTTGCTTATAGAAGGATGCCTTTTGGCTTATGCAATGCTCCGGCTACCTTTCAAAGGTGTATGGTAAGTATCTTTTCTAATGTGTTGAAAACATAATCGAAGTGTTCATGGATGACTTTAGTGTCTTTGGTGATTCATTTGACCTTTGCTTGAACAACTTGGCTCTAATCCTTGAACGATGTGTTGAAACAAATCTTGTGCTAAATTGGGAGAAGTGCCATTTCATGGTAACTCATGGCATAGTTTTAGGCCATATAATATCTTCTAAAGGCTTGGAAGTTGATAAATCTAATATAGACCTTATTCGTGATCTAACCCTCCCACTACGGTGAGGGAGATCGTTCTTTTTCTTGGTCATGTGTTTTTATCGTAGGTTCATCAAGGACTTTTCCAAGATAGCATCACCACTTTGTAACCTATTGCAAAAAGATGTGGTTTTTAACTTTGATGAGAAGTGTGTGGCGGCATTCAATCGTTTGAAAGAACTTTTGATTTCAGCCCCTATCATTAAACCACCGGATTGGAGTAAGCCGTTTGAGCTCATGTGTGATGCTAGTGATTATGCGGTTGGTGCGGTGCTTGGGCAACGTGTGGGGAAGCTTCCTCATGCTATTTATTATGCTTCTAGAACGTTAAATGAGGCCCAACAAAACTACACAACCACTGAAAAGGAGTTATTAGCCATTGTTTTTGCTTTAGAAAAGTTTCGCTCTTATCTAATTGGTACAAAAGTTGTTGTCTTTCTCGATCATGCAAAGACTTAGATACTTGTTTACAAAGAAAGAGGCGAAACCGAGGCTCATACGATGGATTTTACTCTTGCAAGAGTTTGATATTGAAATCAAAGACAAGAAAGGAATTGAGAACACCGTTGCGGATCATTTGAGCCGACTTGCTGTGGACAAGGAGACTATCCCGTTGCGTGAAAGTTTCCCGGACGAGCAACTATTCTCCATTGCCTTTGGAGAACCATGGTACGCTGATATTGTTAATTACTTAGTGTCTAAACAAATCCCAAAGAACTTGTCTCGTCTTTGAGAGGGACAAACTTAAGAAGTTAGGAAACCAATACATATGGGATGATCCATACTTATGGAAGCATTGTAGTGACCAAGTGATACGTAGGTGTGTTCCCGAAATTGAATTTAACTCTATCTTGTCTTTTTGCCACTCATATGCTTGTGGAGGACATTTTGGGAGCAAGAGAACCGCTCTCAAGGTATTAGAATGTGGTTTCTTTTGGCCAACTTTGTTTAAGGATGCACATGCATTTTGTATCACATGTGATAGGTGCCAAAGAACCGGCAATCTAGGTGCTCGAAATCAAATGCCGCAAACTATTATTCAATTTGTGGAGGTTTTTGATGTATGGGGAATTGATTTTATGGGCCCTTTTGTCAATTCTAATGGGAATTATTATATTTTGCTTCATTGTGGATTATGTCTCGAAATGGGTGGAAGCTAAAGCCACCCCAACTAATGATTCTAAAGTTGTTTGATTTTGTGCAAGCTAATATTTTTGCAAGGTTTGGAATTCCAAGGGCTATAATTAGCGATGGAGGTTCACATTTCAAAAACAGGTTCTTGCAAAGCTTGTTAAGGAAGTACAATGTGTCGCATATGATTGCAACTCCCTACCATCCGCAAACAAATGGACAAGCCGAAGTTTCCAACCGAGAGGTGAAATCCATTCTTGAAAAGACGGTGAATCCCACAAGGAAAGATTGGAGCTCGCGACTTAATGATGCTTTGTGGGCGTATAGAACCGCATATAAAACACCTATTGGGATGTCTCCTTTTAGGCTTGTTTATGGTAAACCTTGTCACTTACCCGTGGAAATTGAGCATAAGGCGTTTTGGGCTATTAAGCAATGCAACATGGAGAAAGCAAAGAAAGTTACAACTTCAAGAGCTAGAGGAGATTCGCAATGATGCATTTGAAAACGGATTTAAAGGAAAAAACGAAAGCTTTTCATGATAATATGATTTCTAAGAAACAATTTTGCATTGGGCGAAAGTGCTTTTGTTTAATTCTCGTTTGCAATTATTTCCGGTAAATTAAGGTCACGTTGGATTGGACCTTTTATTGTGACTAATGTGTTTTCTCATGGTGCAGTGGAAATTGTAGTTTAGCTACAAGGCTGTAATGAACTTAAAGTGAATGGGCACCGGTTGAAACCATATTATGAGAACTTCTCTTCGGATGTCGTGGAAGGAGTTAATCTTGTGGAAGTACTTCCTCCGGAGGAGTCATAGAAAGCAAGGAGATAGTCGGGCCGACGACTTTAAACCAAGCGCTAATTGGGAGGCAACCCAAAGGATGAGTATTTCTTGTCTTGTATTTATTTCTTTTTCTTGTTTTTAGTTTTTTTTTCTTGTTTTGTTTTCTTTGTTTTTGCTGATTTCTTATTAGGATTTCCCACCTTGACTTACTTTGGAAGATTCAATTTACATTGAGGACAATGTAAAGTTTAAGTGTGGGGGAGTGGTTTATGTTGTACATTTTTGCAATTTTTCAACTTTTTTGTGAACTAGTGAATAAGAAAACTCCAACTTGTAGTTATTTAGAGTCACATAGTATACATGTCGCTAAGATTACATCGAGAATTCTCATAATAGTGACTGAACTTAGAGATGACAGAGAACATGATGGGTTTCTTAATTGTATGAGAGTTAAAGTTGGATTTAACCATGCCAGTGGCAAATAAGGTGCAGGCTCGAATTCTAGTATTAGAACAGTGATCCCCTATAGTGGAGACTACCCATGTTACATAATGTGAGGCATCAACCTTCAATTCTTTGTACTGTCTAAATTTGTGCTTTTAGAGTGTGTGTCACCGTACGTAAATTCAAAGCGGAATGGTGAGCTGTCCAATTTCCCACCATAGAAGCACTATTTTGATCTCTTGAGTGCTATTTTATCAACCATGTTGGTGACATCGAATTGCTAACTTACATACCACTTGTGATCTTGTTCGCAGATTAGCACCATCCACCTTATCTCTCTACACCAACGGGTCCATGAAACACCATCATCATCAACAAGAGGAGCATCACAAATTTGAAGGAAAGTTGAATACGTTCGAGGTTTACAAGCAACACTACAAGAATGGGCAGTTTCATATTTGAGTAAAGCAACAAAACAGGGGCAGAATTTTTATAAGTTGAAGACTATAATACAAGAGCGGAAATTATTAAGGATGAGAATTCGAGAAGTCTATGATATCAAGACATATAAGTTGTGAAGATTCAAGCGGTAAAGTACTTATACCATGGCATTGTACTTATATTTTTATTTTTATTTGTATTTTGTTTTCTCTTGTCTCAAAAAAAAAAAAAAAAAAAAAAAAAAAAAAAAAAAAAAAAAAAAAAAAAAAAAAACGAAAATTAGAAAAAAAAAGACAAGAGAAAAATGTTTTTATTTTTTTTTATTTTTATTTGTTATTAAAAAAAAAAAAAATGAAAAAAAAAAAAAAAAAAATAAAAAAAAAAAAAAAAAAAAAAAAAAAAAAAAAAAATTGGGTTTGTATAGTTTGTTTTTATTTTTGTATTCTTTCAATAAAGCCTATGGAAAGAAGGAATATTTGTAATGAAGTATCAAGCGACAAGGAATTTGAGGAAAGAATCATATTGTCAAGATTCTACGAGGTTCTAGAGTTATCATCAAGAGTTGAAGACCGAAGACGAAGATGAAGACACCGATAGAAGACCGAAGACGTTTCTATGGATCTGCCGTGAGAGTGGTGCTAGCCGCACGCCGAACGGATTCTGTAAGTAAGCATATTTCCACCTTCGTTAAATGGTTGATTTCCTTTCGAAGAGATCGTCGAGAAAAATGGGTTTTCAAAAATATTAAAAGATGTGGGTTTTCAAAATATTTCGGAGGGTTAAGCCTTCCTACCATTCAACGTGTCGCAGATTCTCTCTTCATTCCTACCCGGACACATGTGTGACCCATAAAAGTCATTTTATTATTGAGAGCAATTTCATAAAACCCTTTCTTGTGAGGCAGCGTCGAGACTTTTGATCACTCCGAACCCGAATTTTAGTCGAGAAGGGATGGTTATCTCTCTCTCAACTTTTTAAGAATGAGATTGTGTTCATTTATGTGTCTAACTTCTTATGACTAGTGTGCAGAATCTCTATGTCTTCTTAGCGCATTGGATGCTATCATTACGGAGAACTAGTAAGTTGGAAATAGGTTTTGTGGGTATATCTCTAGTAAACCCTCACGAGACTATAACTCGTCACTAGGGACACCTAGGGGTTTAAAGGCTTGTTATTTATGCTAAAAGTGACCGTAGCCTCGACGACACGGAGTTGTTGTATTTTATTGTTTTGTTTGATCTGCTCGAGGACAAGCAAAGTCTAAGTGTGGGGGAATCTGATAGGTGTAGAATACACCGTATTTACTATAGAGAGTTTATGCTTTCTTTGCTATTTTTCTTGCGAATTATGTACTTTACGCGTGTTTTTGAGTTACTAGGTATTCTGGAGTCGCACGGAGGAAAAGAAGCGGAAATCATTCAAATTGAGCAAAAAGGGCTAAATTGTCGTTTCAAAGCAACAACGAACACTATCTGGAACTGAGCCACGGTTAAGGGGCATCTCTATGTTAAAACATCATTTTAAGGCGAATCGTCGCGCGGAGCCAATCCAAGGAATTAGGGGCTGCCATTTTAGTGGCCTATATCCAACTTGTAGGGTGCCTATATCAACTGGGGTTCCTACCTAGCCCCAAAGATTACAGGGTTCTCGTGTTCTCTCAATCATTATCTTCTCAAAATCAAAACAAGAGAGAAAATGAGGCTTTGCTATTGTTGTGTTCGAGAGCAAATTGTGAGAGATTAGATCAAGAGATTAAGGGAAAGAAAATGGAAGAGATTGAATAGATGTTGGGTGAAATCGATTTGATTTTGGTTCTGGGCGATTTGAAGAGAGGCTGCTGTGTTGAGAATGAACTCAGGAGAGATCGAGAAAGAGAGAAGAGGCCATGGATCGATGTGTTAGAGGAATTCAGAGGATGATGAGAACCAGATGGAGAAGAAGATGATGTTAGTGAGCCACTGCTGCTGAAGAGAGAATCGGTGAGGTGAAATCGAGAGATCCCAGAGATTTGAAGGTATGGTATATGCTTGAAGGTCTTTAGATCGAGATGGAGAGTCTTTGTTACATGTAGTTGGATTGTGAAGCTCCGTGTGAGGAGAATAGCTGTTGGTGGCGTTGAATGAACATTGGAACTATGAATGTTTAAACCACTTAGATGAATGTTAAGCGTGCAAGAATTGAAGAAATTGAGGCCTGCATTCGGCCGGGAAATGTTGTAGAAACAAAGTAAGCTCTGAGATGGATTTAGGGTTCTTAAGACCTGGGTTTGTCTCAAGGTGAGTCTCAGGTGGCACTCAGGAGGAATGGTTCAATGTTACAATGGGTTTTGAGAGATTTGAACAGGAAAAGAACAAGATGTGGGAAGCTTGATGTTTGGTGGTGTTGGTCAAACCGGAGTTGATTGTGTTTCAAGATAAGGAGGTGATCTTTGGTGCTAATGTTGAGTCAGGTTACGAGTCTTTGTGCTTAGCATTTGGTACAAATTGCAGGTCAAATACCAAGGCCTGGCTGCTGGTGGTGATTATGTAAAGTGGGTGAAGTGGAGTTGAAATGGGTTGAAGTTGCAGTCAAGAGCGCAATGATTATGTAGCACGATATGAGATCGGTGAGGCTTATGGTTGGAGTCTGTTGGTGTTATGAGATGGGCGGGGAATGCAGTGATGTTGGTCTCGTGGAAAGAGAGGGAAGTTGGTCGATGATGGCGCAGATTCGCTAGTTTGGGAATGTTGCAGAACCGAATGTTGCTGATTGAGCTAGCGGTGTTCTGGCAGTGAATCGTGTAGGGAATGAGATATTTGTGGTTCGAATGGGAGCGACCTGGCGAGATGGAATTAGTATTGCGGTGTAGGTGAGGAAGTGCTGGGTTGGAGCCGATTCATGGTGAGAACAATCAGAGACCGGAACCGAGTGTTGGTGATAATTTGGTTGAGTTTGAAATGCAAAGAAGAA
This sequence comes from Papaver armeniacum, assembly GCA_023531295.1. Lineage (NCBI taxonomy): Eukaryota > Viridiplantae > Streptophyta > Magnoliopsida > Ranunculales > Papaveraceae > Papaver > Papaver armeniacum. Next base: position 132,271 of record JAJJWW010012690.1, read on the forward strand.
GGAGTTGGTTATTATGGAGCTGTAGTTGTTGCCATAATGTGCTTGTGTTGCGATTCGGTTTGAGTACATAAGGAGGAGCCGGTGGTTGCAAACTAACTGTGGTGACAATTATGGCCGAGACATTGAGCTATTGCTTTGCGGGGTTGTAGATGTGCTCAAGATGTTGAGATGGATTGAAATGGTTAGCCATAGAGGAGAGGTTGCGTAGCTCAAATGAGCCGGTGAGGCACCGGGTGTAATGTTGCCACTAAGGCCGATTGTGGGGTTGTAGTCTGCCGTGAGAAGGTGATGTAAAATGAATTTTGAGTGGCAAAAACAGGATGTAAGAAGAGGGCGAAGGCGGTGGTGGCGGTCTGCATTGTAGAGTGGTCTTTGTGTGGTTAAGAGGAGTTATGGATTGAGCTGATAAAATGCAGAATTTGGTGAGATGGCCTGAGAAGATGGTTTGATGTGTGCTTAAGTAGCCATTAAAATTTGGATGTGTGATGTTGCAGCACAAGGATTGTGCATTACAACATCTGGCCAGTGCAAAGTGATGCACAATGATGATGCAGTAGGCCTGTGCAATGGCGTGTGGCTAAGACGAGTCGAATCGACTAGAATGATCAGTCGAGTTGATCGACTCCATCGACCCGCCTAACTCGATCCGACTCCGAGTTGGAATCGTTTGACCGGTTGGCTCGGCCGAGTTGGCCGTTGGCCGGTGACAAGGCGGACTTTGGCCACCTGAGCTGTTTTCCGGCAACTTTCCGGCCCGATTTCCGGCCACAATCCCGGACTCCGTGACCACTTTGGGCGTATTTTCTACACAGGTTTCTCACTCTTATGGGCTTGGTGGATTCTCACCTAATGGACTTTGAAGACTAGACCTAATTTTGAAGTTGGAGAAAGCTATAAAAGGGAAGGTCTTCTACAACATATCATATATCTTATATCTTTTCTATTCTTTTTGCCTCTACTTTTGATTCTAGGGTTTAGAACCATGAAGTCTTTTCTCTTTCTTCTTGTGATGAACTCCTTGAATATGAGTACCTAAGTTTATTATTGGTTATGGAATAGTTGGATTTCACAAAGCATGTTTCTTTGTTCAATATATTAGTTTTGTCTCATATTTATCGTTTACAATTCTCTGAAAATATTGTTTTATGATTGATTGATTGTTTTGTCAAGTTGCAAATTGGTAGAACTTCTAATCACACCTATTGCTAGTTTAGGGTTTATTATACGTAAAAGTGATATTCCTTGAATACAAGTAGCATAATATGATTATAGTTTGTAGTGATATATTCTTATGATCATATGTGAGTTATAACCTTTGTTAAATCGGATTAGTGCGCTTTCCACGTTCGATTGCTTTGATTGGCCTGATTTCATAGAACTTAATGCATCTAAGGAATTAAACTTGATTAGTGCTTTTACACGTTAGGTTGTTCTTTTAGATAGAATTCATATTCGCATCTTTTAATGTGTTTGTTGATGACATGAGGAGATTTGCGGGATATTCTTGCGATCAAGGTATTCTAGGGTCTTTGATAAAAGTTGAGATTAAAATATCAATTCTAATTATTGTGTTGAAAACATGTTTGTGATTGAAAACGAAATCCATGACCAATACTTTCTTATCTTTGATTTGATTTGTTTACTTTTATTGTTTTGCTTTTATTTTATTTTCGTTTATAAAAATCACAAAACTACCGGGGTGTTATTTATAGGAACAGAAACAATTTGACAACCTAGACCTCTATGTGGGATCGATCCTTTCTTGCCCTTGCTATATTTATATTTTGAGTAGTAAGAAAGTGTAATTTATTTTTGACGCTTACGACCGCGATCAGCTGCAACATGGACGGATTAAAGGATTGCAAAATTTCACATGTAACTCGTAACTTGAATCACCAAGTTTCAACAGGACTTTGTTCTTCTTGCCTAAATCTGTTGTCATTAATGTTTCCTTATGACTTCGAGAGGTTTTATGGGGAATAAATATGGTTTTCTAAGCGAAAAGTCGCGACACTTGAACAATATTGTTGGGCGAGAAGTTTCTTTCTTTTTCTCAAGGGACTCCAAGCCAATAGTCGTATCTTTTCGTGTATTGTTTTTGCCATGTGGCACTCTAATTTTCTTGCATTCGTGAAAGTGAATCTGGTTTTGCCATGTCAGCATCAACATTCCCCTTTATATAAAGAAGTAAGTATTGATATCCCAACATGTGAAAAAAGGAGTGTCAGCATTCGGGGTTTAAAGAGTTACACCTACCACCACCGTCGTCACCCACCATCATTGAACAATTACTCTTAATGTATCCAAAGTTACACATGCAATTTAGCTTGTGTATCTAGAAGTTACACGCGCAATCTAGCATGTGTACCTAGCAAATACACATGCCTATATCTTGTGCGCGCAACAACAAGTACACAACAACTAACCTGCAAAAATCAATAAGCAAGAAAATAATTACTAGCGAGCAACAAACTGATACAATTCAATGTGGAAAGTTAAAAAGATAAAAACAACTCAAGAAAATAAAAAGGTGCAGCAACCATTAGGTTTAATAGAAACAATAAAATGATACAATATTCAATTCACAGGTTGCAACTAGTTCATGCAAATATGAAAACTAGTAAGCTGAACTATGCATCATTTCGGGTTCACTCAAACTTTTACACATCCAATTAGCAATTGTAACTAGTAGTTACACATCCAATTAGCATGTGTAACGGGAAGTTACACATCTAACAAGCTTGCGTACTCATAAAGTATGAAGGCATCATACTTCAAAAGCAAATAGTCCCTACCAACGATTACCCTTTATACAAGAGAACTCTTTTACAAACTCCTAAACTCTGAAGGCATCATGCTTAATGCATGGAGAAATCAAAATAAACAAATACGCACCAACACCAAAAATCCAAAGCATACAGACATATACTCGTGATTTATAGTTCAACGAAACGGTAGTACTAGTACCGACGCTACTCACAATTTCCAAATGAATCTGTTGTCTTTGAAACTACCTTCCAGCAGATGAATTGTGTCAAAGTCATGGTTGTAGTGAACATAGAAAGATGAGGTCAATTCATGAGCTGTCGCATCCTTGACAGGTTAGTTAAGAAATAAAAACTTTAAACAGATGTAAGAGGGAAAATGAGTTAAGCAAACAAACCATTCCAGACTTATATCTTCACCTATATTCTCATATACGTTACTATAGAGTTACAGACTAAATACTCGCTAATTCCACCACCACCACCTAATATTCCACCTCTACCTATTCCTCTACCACTCACACCTTACCTCCAACTCCAATACCACGACCTCCACTTATGAACCAGAAGAGATCCTTCATATTAAAAATTTCACTAACATAAACATATAAATTCCAAGATTCATACATTTTCAGAGTAACCAAAACATTAGCAACATGATATCGGAAATGAAGTACCTAGCCATAAACAAATAACTCAAACACAACCAGTGAGAAACAACAACATTTTCTACCTCAAGACCAAAATATTGGTAGCATGGCATCTGAAATGAAGTACATATAATCATCTTCATTGGTTGACTTCTATTTCTCTACTCTACTTTCTTTCATATATGTCAACTTAGATGAGCCTGGTGATGAGGATGAATTAGATCTCTCTAATCTCTCAGGAAAATACAATAACTGAGAAACCAAACTCTTTTGTGATTCAAGATTGTTTCCTGTTGGTTCATCTATAGCCACTTGCGTAACAATAAAATCAAACAAATTAAATAAAAAAATAAAGCAGTTCATCAAAAATTAGAACCCAAAAACAAAAAATCATCAAATATATAAAATAAAAAACCTAGCAAATCAGCTAACTACCTGTGGTGACCACCACTAGCACCAGCAGCAGAAACTTAAAATGGCTTGTCCTCTTTCTTATCACTATCTCCTTTAATTTATCAATTCGGAAAACACCACCACTTACTTCAAATCCTCCTCCAAATATTCTCCAATATACAACTATCTCTACCACCACCGCCTCCTCATATTCCTCCTCCGAAACCTGCACCTCCACCACCAATGCCACCAAAGCTTCATTAATCAAACTCCACATGTGTAGGGAGACTCAAGATAAAAAAAAAAAAAAAAAAAAAACCCCAACAAGTCAACAATTGACTCCATTAAAATTATGAGGGTTCAACATTTTTATTAAATAGAGAATATCTTCTCAGCTGATTGAATTCAGTTAGTATTATCAACAAATCGAACTTAAACAACAACATCAATGGCAATAACAACAACCTAGATATAACAAGATTCAAAACCTGTTGATTCAAGAAAAATTACGTGGTTACGCTCTGATCTGAATATAATCAACCAAAACAAAATCAAAACCTAATCAAACTAAGAAAATAGAACTACTAAATGAGGGATACATATTAAATCAAATCGAAAACCTTACCTGAAGTAGCTTTTAAAACGACAAATGGAATCAATTGATTAATTCGAATTCATAGATTGATGATCAGTTGTTAAACATATTTGAATCAAATCGATTAAAAACAAGAATAATTCAATCAATACATGAGACATCTTCGAATCAAATGAACAATCCAGATGAAAGGACTTGGATCAAATTGATTGGTTGATTGAGATGATAAATCGATTAACTAAACTATAAATCAATTCTTTATCGATAAAAAAAAAAAAAAAAAACTATAAATCAATTGAAGAAAAAAAAAAAAGGCAGAAGCTCTGAGATGTAATCGATTGTGAAGAAAGAAAACCCTAAAAATCGTTGGAACCCTGATCTGAGATTCAATCTGAAAACTAAAGATGAATGATTGATTTTGTTATTCGGTATGTAAATACGTAAACGTAATCATCAGAAATTGATAGAGCTAAAATCATTTTCTCCGATTTGATTTGAAAACCCTAAAATTCTTCAGACCAGAGACAAGAGAGAGAGAAATTGAAAATGAAATCTAATAATTAATTTCATTACATATAAATACTAAAGGGCAATCTTGGTATTATTAAATTATTGTAAATATTGTTTTTTATTGATTAGCCTTGAAATCTGAAGTTTTGGGCCTAGTAGTAACAAAATCTGAAAGTATGATCAGTTTGATAATGAAGGATCCATTTTGTGGGGTTTCTTAATGTTGAACCCATATAATATGGGATTTACAATAGTTTTCATTTTTCTTCTTCTTTCTGACTCAACTAATTGGTTAGAATACAACTCATTATGTTTAAATCGACTATTTACTCGGCTCATAAATCTGACTCAATAATTATTACACGTCGATTCAGATTTATGAGCCGAGTAACACGTCGATTCAAACATTAGGAAAAAAAAAGAACAAACGTTCTGACATCGAATTCAGACCTAATCAAATTCAAATCCCAGATCATATCCAAACAAAAATCATTTTGTTTTTAAATTTAAATAACACTATCAGTAGGAAAGGTGTAAGTTGACATACGCAGAAAAAGAAAAAGTCCTTATCATATCATGGTCTAATCTTGTTCGAAGAATCTTTGGATGAACAAGCAAGACACATCTGGCCCATGATTGACATAATTTATCTTTAAAAGCCATTCGTTGGTGGAAGGCTTGCCAAAAATTTGCGGTAGTTGTGTTGGCTCACCGTGGTAGAATTATGTATAGATGGTACAGAACCTAGTTAGTAAGTCGCCGAATCATTCGGGAACTCACGTGTATTATTCATTTCCGAGCAAAACAATTAGTCTTTTAAATTTGAATTTAGCACAATTAGCAGAGAAAAGGTGTAAATTGACATACGCAGAAATATAAAAAGTCCTTGTTACATCATGGTCTAGTCTTGTTCGAAGAATCATTGGATGTACAAGCACGACGCATTTGGTCCATGATTGACATAGTTTTTCTTTCAAAGCCATTCATGGATGGAAGGGTTGCAAACAATTTGCGGTAATTGTTTTGGCTAACCGTGCTAGATCGGTGGTTATGTACAGATGCTATAGAACCTGGTTAGTAAGTCGCCGAATTATTCATGAACTTACGCGTATTGTTCGTTTCCGAACAAATATCATTTTTTTAAACACAATTAGCCGGGAAAAGGTGCAAGTTGACATACGCAGTCCTTATTATATCATGGTCTAGTCTTGTTCGAAGAATCTTTGGATAGACAAACAAGACGCATTTGGTCCATAACTGACACAGTTTTTCTTTCAAAGACCATCTATTGGTGGAAGGAGTGCCCGAAATTGGCGGTAGTTGTGTTTGCCAACCGTGGTGGACTGGTGGTTACAGTGGCGGAACCAGAAAATGAATGTAGGGGTGGCTTGAAAACAAATTGGCTTGACTTGGGCTGGCTTAAGCCTATTGTTTAGGCTTGATTTTTTGTAACCAAAAGCAACTGCACTACAAAACGAAAGCTTTTTTTGGACTTAGGGCTGGCTTAAGCCAGCCCTAGTCACAACATAGATCCGCCACTGGGTGGTTATGTATATATGGTATAATGTGCCAATTGCTGTTTGAAAAGCAAAGGACTAAAAATTAATTTAAGATGTTGATGTAGATAACGTAAAAAGAGTAATTTTATACAAATAACCAAAACACAAAATTGGTCAAAAAGACCAAAATCAACAATTCATGGGTGAAAAAGACACTTAGGTTTTGGTACTGTTTAAATAGCCAAAAATTAAAAAGATACTGTTTAAATGGACAAAAATTTAAAAATAAAGCGAGGATGTAACCAGGGAAGTTTCATCTGTTTGTCCATTTTCAAATATTTTTTTCTTATTTTTATTTTACACAGGATGCATCCAGTTTCATCCTTGCTATTTTTTAAGTATAAGCCAGGATAAATCCATTTTCATCCTTGCTATTTTTTTTTTTTTGGCTATTTCACCCGTACTTTTTTTTATTCGTCCATTTGAACCGTGTTTTAAATTTTTTTGACCCATTTTCTCTAACCAAAAACAACACCTTAATATCCTCTTTGATTGGGGGCCATGGATATTAATTGGGGGTCTTTCACTAGAGGACAAAAATGTCACCCAAACCTAATTTGGGTCACCCCTTAGCAATTTTTTTTCTAAATACCTAAACTACCCTTGAATGATTAGTATTAAAATTTAATAAAGTTAATTTAATTAGTGTGGTTAGGTTAAAATCAGATTTTAGATTTTTTTTTTTTTTTTTTTTTTTTTTTGTTGTTGTGAGTTGAGAAGAAAAAGAGGAGGTTTTAGAGAAAAACTTGGGGTTTTTAGAAATGAGTAATTCAAGTAGGGGAAATGATGTTGGAGAAGGTTCAAGTAACAAAGATGATTGTGTTGATGGTAAGATTATCTTAAATTCTCCCATGGATTGGATATATGTCACAATACATAGAAAGAGTCGTCAATGTCGAGGGATGTATACCCCAACGACTCTATAAAGTCGTCAATGTATTGACACCAAAAATGACGACTCAAACCTGCAACTTTTCCAGGTTATGAAAAATCGTCAGGGTAATATGATATACCCTGACGACTCTTAGCTTGGGTCACAAAGAGTCGTTATTTTGTGTGTTTATACCAAGGCGACTCACGAAAATTTTTGGGACAAAGAGGCTGTTTGTTTTTCACACAGGGTCGTTGACCTTTAAAAAAGGGTCGTCCATAGAGGATCGTCATAGGTTTCTATATTATGTTAACGACTCTAATCTAGGGTAAAAAATATGAAAACTAGAAATATGGTCGTTATCTTGATCATCATATACCCTAACGATTTTTTATGGTCTCTACATGCATATGAAAAATCGTTAGGGTTTAGGCTTGTCGAATTGACGACCCTTTTACTGTAACTGAAATTTTTCGGGTGAAGATTTCTTTTTCTTTTTCTTGGAGTCTTTAATGGAGGAGAAGAGAAGAGTCGAGAGGGTGAGAGGGGAGGGAGTGATCTTTTTGTTTAGAACTAGAAATGAATTGGGGCTTAGGATTAGGGTTAATAGGCTTTTAAGATTTATTTTTAGTAAAGGGTAAAATAGTATTTTTACAATCGATTTAATACGCTTCTGAAAAATTTGGGGTGCAAATAAAATGTCAAGTCCCCAATTAATATTCATGGCCCCAATCAAACGAGGCTTAATATTTTTCCATTTAGATGGGACCTACTCCCTAAAATTAACAAAAAAAAAAAAAGTAATTTTGGGTGGGTTAGGTCCCATCCTTATAAGATATTTTTTTTCACGAAAATGATTGGCGGACAAAAAAAAAAACAAAAAACCGAGGAAAAAAAAACGACACACAAAATGGGTTCATATGGATCCCACGAACCAACCGCTCTCCATCCTCTAGAGGTGAGCCCGGGTTCAGTGGTTGGTTTTTGTCATTGTTCTTTTGTATTGTTGTCTTTTTTAGTTATTTGTTTAAAAATTTTGATATAAAAAAATATTACTGGGGTCTGTAAATATCCATTCATTGATGGACGATAAACCGTGTTTTCCAGGGGACAAACACCTGGACTCCTGTGATCGTTGTATTATAGTTTGGCTAGTCAGGTCCAAATACAGGTGAGCAGCATTAGACATCACATAAATATAGAATGTAGGCTGCATTGAAACGAAGGGACATGATAAATTAACCTGATACAGTGGATTACAATATGAAATAGTCCGGGCCATTCGGCCGGCATGGTCATTCCCTTGTACTACATATTTTCTCTCCATTTATACCTTGGCCAATTCTGTCAGGTTGCTACAAAGAAAAAGAAAGCTCGACTACTATTTCGAGTCTGGACACCATAGTACAACTAATTCCCTACCAACACTAACCGGAATCAATCTCTCAATAATAACAAAATCCCCATTAGGCCCATTACACAAAATTTGTTCCCACCATCACCTTTATTGCCTGTCTTCTTCTTTCCTTCTCAAGATCATCATTTTTGGTGAAGACAAGGAAGATACAGTTTTTGCGCAAACCACTTTCTTTACTAGTAGTCTCCATCTTCCGTCATCTGCTTTCCTTTCTAGTTGATTCTTCAACTTGAATTGTCTGCACAAAGGGACTTTGCAACAGTGATCATCTTGATCACAAATAGAAGCATGAAGCTTAAGAAGTTGCCCCATCCTCTTACACCTACAACATCCACCATTCATTCTCTTCGTACACATTGCAAAATGTTTAATCAAACCTTGTAGGCCTTGGCAAGTAGAATATTTTTCGCATGGGCCAGTTTTCTTAGTAGATGGCACCTCCCTATCATACGGTCCAACGTTTGTACAACCTTCAGTACAAATATGTTTTAGACATTCCATTGCTTCACTTAGCTCTAAATATATAGCTTGTTCTTCTTTGCTTCTACTCCTCTTTTTATTTCTCTGTAAATATATTTAAATTTCAAAATTAGAATTATACTAACAATGAAAAAAATTCACTTTACACTTTTCGGTAGATATAAAATGAGATCTTAAACATGCGTGAGCGAAACATGTATCTGGAGAGACTTACGGATTCGATTTCGTCGAGGAATTGTAAGATTTCGAGTTCAAGAACGGCATCATTAGCTCTTAAAAATTTCCACCCTTCAGTTCTCTTAACAGCTTTGAATTCCTTTGATAAAAATCTCATACACTTCAAATAAAGATCAGGTGCATCACATAACCTAGCAAGTTGAAGAACATCAACAACATTTTCCACCATTAATCTTGTTGATAATCCTTTTGTACATCTCTGTTTCAGTTTTTGCACATCGAAAACATGTGATAAAGCTAGTAAATGTATTCCATAATTATCAATTTCTTCTTCTGTGCATCTTGATGAATAAAGAAATTGAATGAAAGCAATTACAGCATCACAAGGAACCCCAAGGATTGGAATTACTCTCACTGAATTATGATTTTTACTTGGCTGATCTAAGATTTTCTCCAATACTTTAGAACTTGAACCCTGCAAAATCAATCAGAATTATTGTTAATTTTCATTTCTTGATCTGAAGTTAATTAAGAAAAAAAAAGTGCAAAAATTAAGGAACTAGAGTTGAAGAATTACCAATAGAATGGAGTTGGCAAAGATTCTAAGTCCATTAGAAGTGAGAATTTTCACATCTTCAGATGAGATTATATCGGATTTTGCTGAGATCTGATCAAATCCAATTAATGTAGACATAGAGATTGTTTTAGTTTGCTTTTTCATGGCTGGTTCCATTTAATGAAACAAATGATATGAAGAAGAGACGAGGAAATTAGAGGGTCTTTTTTTTTTTCTTGTTGTTTGATTAAGAGAGTGTTTGTTTCTGTCTGACTGACTCCACTCCAGCTCGTATTTATAGCCAAGAGACCAGAGTATATTTCCTTCCACTTTCTGTTCTTTATGCTTGATTGTATTATACTTGTATTTTGTTTATTGATTTATACTGGACAAGTGTCTAGTGGACACTTTTTTGCTGTTTTTATTAGTTGAGAACAGAGAACATGGGATGGAGGTGTTTGTCCTTTGAAGGGAAAAAGTGTTTTTTCACACAAGTGAAACGTTTTAACCCTTGTATCAAAAAGATGTTAAAGAAACATTTCTCCATGCATTTCTCTTTGGTTGATAAAAAGGACCATTGATCTTTCAGAGACCATGGAACAGTGTTAAAATATTTATTTAATTTTTTTTTTTTTTTTTGACTGGCAAAGGGCAAAATAGATTAAAAAGCCACTCCTCACCAAGATGGATTCCGTGATAGATTTTTGTATATAAACACCAGTTATATATAACAACCTTAACCGTATTGAGAATTTCCTCCAAAGATTTGTAACACTCACTGAAAAGCCTCTCATTTCTCTCTATCTACACAGCCCACCAAATAGCGAAAGGAATGATGTCCCAAATGTGATTTCTAATATTTGAGTTCTTAGTTTTTCTTCTCTTCCATTTCCATATGGTATCTCTGACTGAACCTTGAAAGACCCATTGTAAACCATAACAATTCAAAAAATAAAGCCACACATTCCTAGTTGTTTCGCAATGCAAAAATAGATGCTGATTTGACTCCGCTGCTTTCTTGCAAAGTAAGCATCCATTCACCATAATAGAATTCCAATAAGTATCCAAAGTAGGGGCTGCACTGTAACATAAAGTCCACACGAAAAAAATTACATTTTGCGGGATTTTTGGGTTCCATAAGCTTTCATGTGGAAAGAGAAGCAAACCATCCATCTCCATAGCCTTATAACACTCAGCAACAAAGAACACACTCCTTCCTAGCTGTCAAATTCTTTGATCTTCGCCACCGTTTCCAAAGTTGAAAGTTGAAATCAAATTTAGAATGTGCTACCTCCACAATTTCTTCTTCTTTTAATAATCTGCAGAAAGCCAGATTCCAATTTCTATCACCACTGTTGATGTTCACCAAGTCATTAATGGTAGCATCCTGCATTCTACTTATCATTGATCAAAAAGTCATTAAACGTTTTAACCCTTGAATCAAAAAGATGTTAAGAAACATTTCTCCATGCATTTGTCTTTGGTTGTTTTTGTTGATAAAAAAGATGTTAAGAAACGTTTTCCCATGCATTTCTATCAAAAGATGTTGAGAAACATTTCTCCATGCATTTCTCTTTGGTTGTTTTTGTCGATAAAAAGGACCACTGATCTTTTAGAGAAGATGAAACAATGTTAAAGGACCACTGATCTTTTATCTTTAATTGTTTTTTTTAAATAGCTAAAAAATTAAAAAGAAGATGAAACAATGTTAATGCTTTTATACTTGCACAATGTAGATAAGATTAAGGCACCTTAAAATGAACTCGCATAGAAACGATGCCGGCCCATCTAATTCACTAATCTTGGATTATCATGGTTCCCCAAAATTGTATTTTGTTCTTCTAAGATCTAGATGTGTGTTTTTTTTTTTAAAATTGACGAAACATTTGTTGCTGATAAGTTCCGAGCCCATATCATTAATATGGTTAACCAATGACTTTACCACTATGCTATCATGATATCAATTCAAAGCAGTAGATGTATATATTAGTACTATTCTGAGAGTAATTTTTTTTTCTCCATTTGCATAAGTTCAATCTTGCGTTTTTTAGCCTCTAACACCGGTTGTACTTATTTGTTTCACGGGCACTTCGAGGGGATCAGGGACTATCAGTTTCCATATACAGTATATAGCTTCTGATCAAGAAGACATTGTTTAACAGCTACGGGTGGGAGTTCTAAATTGAGTCCAATTGGGAGTAGACTTTAAACGATTAACACTGTCCCTTTTTTAAATGCCATGTCGCTGTTCTGAAATCTTATCAACACCAAGCATATAGGATATGATCAAATCTCTCCATTAATTTGTTTCATTATTTTTCTTTTTAGTGGTCGAATTAACAGGGACAGTCACATAAATATTATACATATAAAAGGGTTTGGTGTACAACGATATAGAAGTGGGGGTGGGGATAAACTAATTATTAATGCTTACATGGAAGGAAAAAGGTAAAAGGGCAAATTCTTATAGACGGCCTTTGGCTCTTTGGTCATGAGAAGGCGCTTTTAGTCTCCAAAAAGACCTCAATGTGCTTCCTAGGTGGATGAAAATTGCTCCAATCATAGCTGAGTCATTATAGACCACTGTGTACAAATGTTATCCATAACAACAAGATTGCTGAAACGCTTTCGATACACTACGTATACCATGTAGTGTTAGAAAATGAAAGGTGATTTGTATATTAAAACACATGAGACCATACATTAGATTTGATTTTTTTTCAAGTGGTGGTGGTGGTGGTCAATTTTCTTGGTGAGGGCTCAATCCTAACTAGTGAACATAGATCTCCTATGTTTATTGCCATCAGAATCGGAGTTTTACGTCTCACAACTTGTAACAGTGTAATAACGAGTTTTTTGCGACGGAAAATATAGAGAAAATGGGTCATTTGTCCAAAAAAATTTAAAATACGGTTCAAATGGATGAAATAGCCAAAAAAAAAAAAGCAAGGATGGCGGATTCATCCCTTGCTTATACTTAAAAAATAGCAAGGATGAAACCTGGATGCATCCTGTGTAAAATAAAAGTAAAATAAAAAAATATTTGAAAATGGACGAGGATTAAGCCGGTTCACAACATTTTTAAATTTTTGTCCATTTAAAGATGATCTTTTTAGTTTTTATTTTATTTAAACAAGATTTTGCGTCTTTTTCCGGAATTGTTGATTTTGTAACAGTTTTTGACCAATTTTGTGGAAAATATATTAATCTTCCAAAGTTGCGGTCACGTCAGAATTTGGAGGGGAGAATGGTGGTCAAGACTTATGGATAAGTATTCCAAAGTGGCAAGTGACTTCCTCAGATCACTGTATACAAATATTATCCATAACAGCAAGAATGTTGAAACGATACACTACGTATCATCCAGTGTTAGAAAATGAAATGTCATTTGTATATTGAAGGCATGAGACCATACATTAGATTTGATTTTGTCAAGTGGTGGTGGCGGTGGTGGTGGTCAAGTTTTCTTGGTGAGCCCTCAATTCTAATGAGTGAACGTAGATTTCCTATCTATGTCCATCACAATCGGGGTTTTTCACCGTTCAAGTTGTAACAATGTAAAAACTAGTTCTATGAGACGGAAAATTAATCTTCCTAAGTTGGTGTCACGTCAGAATTTGGAACAGAGAATGGTGGTTAATTAAGCCTTATGGAAAAGTGTTCCAAAGTAGCAATTGACTTGCGGCTCCACCTCAGAAAATCGCAAGTTCATTGAACGATTAGCCAGATAGTGAATTGATATGATGGTAATTTACCTCACTTTACTATGCCATGATTCTTATGATAAAAAAACGTGGTCTTGGAAAATATGTAGTCTGAAGTCGACTTTCATGGTTATTAGGGTTCAGGACCAAAAGTGTCGTGAAGAGTGTATGCACAGAACGAAAGTGATGTGAAGATAATATGCACACGAATATTAACAAGCAAATAACAAGAAAATAATAAACTTTTTAGGTTTTAGTTCGATGCCTGAAATATTACAGAGCTTGAGTATTTATAACTCAAGTGACTTCTTAAACAAACTACCAATAATTAAGGCAACCGATGATTGCCAATAATAGAACTTCTAGAACAAATTAATTAAGGAAGATGAATAAGAAATAGGATAAGCCGTAAAAAGAGAAACAAAGTGAGTTGTAGGATTGGTGTCCTAACATCCCACCACACCTGAACAATGGCTTGTCCTCAAGCCTCAAAGTCTGGAAATCGAAGAAGAAGATCATCAGCATCTTCCCAAGTTGCTTTTTCAACGAAATGATCTTTCCACTTAACAAGCCATTTAGTGCTAGCAGCATTGTTCTTCTTATACATCTTGCGTCTTAAAACTTCCTCAGGTTCCCATTCTGCATAATCCAGAGTTGTTGGTAGAGGAGCATTCACTTCAACTGAGGATCCCGATTTCAGTTTTAATTGTGAACCATGAAAAACTGGATGAATCTTGCTAGTAGCCGGTAACTCCAATCGATAGGCAACTGACCCAATCTTCTCAAGAACTCGAAATGGTCCATAAAATCTTGGTGAAAGTTTTGAATAAGATTGATTAAGTACTGTGGTTTGACGGTATGGTTGTAATCTCAGAAAAACAAAATCACCAACTGTAAATGTACGTTCGGTTCTATGAGCATCAACATATGTCTTCATTCTAGTATGAGCAGCAATTAATTTGGCTTTGAGAATATGTAAGATGTGATCGCAAGCTTGTAATGTTTCATCCACAGTATGCACTGTTGTAGAACCAGGAATATAAGTCGAGATTGTTGGTGGAATTCGACCATATAGTGCTTGGTAAGGATTCATCTTAATTGAGGAATGGTAGGTAGTATTATACCACCATTCAGCCCATGGCAACCAATTTGTCCACTCTTTGGGCTTAACTCCAACAAAACAACGCAAGTAACATTCCAAAGTTTTGTTTGTGACTTCAGTCTGTCCATCTGATTCAGGGTGATATGCTGAACTTCGGCAAAGCTGAGTATCTTGTAAGGAGAAAAAAGCTTCCCAAAAGTTGCTTATATAAAAAGGATCTCTATCACTCACTATGCAGCATACCATGTAGTCTGACAATCTCACGTACAAAAATGTCAGCAATCTTAGCAGTAGTGTAGGGATGAGACAAAGCTATAAAGTGTGCATATTTAGTCAGTCGATCAACCACCACCAAAATTGAACTTTTTCGATTCGAAACAGGGAATCCATCCACAAAATCCATAAAAATATCCATCCAAACATCAGTAGGAATTGATAATGGCTGTAAAAGCCCCGGAGGTGATATTGCTTCAGACTTGTTGCGCTGACAAGTTTCACAATGTTGAATATATTCTTTGATTGAAGATTTCATACCTTTCTAGTAAAAATTGAGCTGAAGGCGCTTATATGTTCGTAAAAATCCTGAATGACCACCCATTGGAGAAGAATGAAACTCACTGAGTAATTTAGAACACCAATTTGAAGTAGGTACCACCAAAATGCGATTTTGTAACGTAGAATACCATCATTGTAAGAATAATGAGCTTTATAAGATGCATTGTTCTTTAAATGATCAATAAGAATGCTTAAATTAGCATCTTCATGGAATTCTTTGACAATTTCTTCAATGCCATAAAATATAGGAGTTAAAATAGCCAATAATTGAGAATCATCTATACGTGATAATGCATCAGCAACTTGATTAGTTGTACCACTTCGATAGAGAATCTCATAATCATAACCAAACAATTTAGACAACCACTTTTGTTGCTCTATTGAAGATAACCGTTGTTCAAGAAAGTACTTGAGACTCATATGATCTTTATAGATTTTAAAATGTCGACCAAGCAAATAATGGCGCCATTTTTGAACTACAGAGATTATAGCAAACATTTCTTTATCATAAATCGATACATTTAGGTTTTTACCTGATAGTGGTTTACTGAAAAAGGCAATGGGCCTATGTTCTTGCATCAATACAACTCCTAAACCGTTACCAGAAGCATCACATTCTAAGTAAAATGCTTTGGTAAAATCTGGTAAAGCTAACACCGGAATAGCTGTGAGAGCCAATTTTAACATCTCAAATGCCTTTGTAGCAGTATCATTCCATATAAAGCATTATGTTTCAACAACTAAGTTAAAGGGGCACTTATCTTGCCATAGTTTTGACAAACTTGCGATAGTATCTAGCTAAACCCAAAAATCCACGCAGATCTTTAATAGTAGTTGGAATTGGCCAATTCTGAATAATAGAAATTTTATCATTGTCAGCTGCAACTCCTTTAGCTGAAACCACATGTCCAAGGTATCCAATATATGATTTAGCAAACTCACACTTTGAATCCTTAAGAAACAGCTGATGCGATCTTAATACCTCAAACACTATCTTCAAGTGCTCAACATGTTCAGATAAATATTTTTTGTAGATTAATATGTCGTGAAAGAATACCAGAATAAACTTTCGAAGATATGGACGAAATATATCATTCATCAGACTTTGGAATGTTGCAGGAGCGTTTGATAAACCAAATGGCCAAATGGCATGACCAAAAACTCGTAATGGCCATCATGTGTTCTAAAAGTTGATTTATACAAGCTAAAGTATTGGTCAGCTTGAAAGATCCAACCGGCAGGATCTTTTCCTTCAAACAAAGGAAATTTCATATTCATGGATGGTGCTCGAATATCAGTAACACCATTGGAACCAATACCAGTTGTACCACCATTGTAGCCAATACCAGTACCACCATTGAAACCAGGAGGAGGAGAATTAAGAGGAAAACGTGCCAAAAGAAGTGATGCCATATTTCTATTCATGGTCTCAGCAAGTACAGCCATGTCTTGCTTATTATTTTGCATCAAAGTAGCCATATTCTTCCTATTATTTTCCAGCAGCACAACCACATTTGTGTTATTGGAGTTCTGTAACTTGGTAAGCAAAGACTCCATTGTAGCAGAGTAATTCTTCTATTGGTCTTCATAAGCATCAGCCATTGCTTCCATAAAGTCATTAACTCTGGTTGTTAACTTTTCAATATGCCCAGAAAGACCATGAACTTCTTCAGTGATTGTCATTGTAAGTAAAAAACAAATTGCTGGAATTTGAGTGAAAATCTAACCTGCTCTGATACCAGCTGATATTAGGGTTCAGGACCAAAAGTGTCGTGAAGAGTGTATGCACATAACGAAAGTGATGTGAAGATGATATGCACACGAATATTAACAAGCAAATAACAAGAAAATAATAAACTTTTTAGGTTTTAGTTCGATGCCTGAAATATTACAGAGTTGAGTATTTATAACCTGGCGAGATTGGGGTATACCCAGATTAATTGAGGTATACCCAATTTTAAGTGGACTATTTTTTAAGGGCAAAGGGGGAGGCCTATGGGTAAAGTACAAAACTACCCTTTCCCATTATAACTCTAATTACTACCCTAAATCAGTTTTCATTCTCTTCATTTCATCTTTTTCTCTTATTCTTCTCCTCCTCAAACACATTACCGGCTCCTCCATCCCCCACCACCGAAACTCGTCGATTAATTCGTCGTAATCGTCGATTCCAAAGTTTCGATTAATCTTCAAAATGGATCTGCCACGACCTAGAGCAAGTCGTATGAAAGACGCTAATCGAAAACCCAATGAGTATAACCCTGGAATTGCAAGTTTGGTTCAAAAGAAAGTGAAGAAAAAAACGGTTGAAGAAGGAGAATTTGCAGTCGCTGAAGCACGAGAAATGGTGCGATTAAGAAAGTAAGGGCCTACGTAAACTCACTCTAGTACTTCAATTTCATGTTTGCATGTCAAATTAGGTTAGAAAAATCGAATGTTTGAATTTGCAGTTATTTGGCCGGCATGGTATAATGCTATCGATCCTGCCGACATTTCATATTTAAGGTTGGCCAGCAAGCTATTAGGTTGAAGAACTTGTCGGATACTTAGTATCTGTAACTTCTACTTGCAGGGCCGACAAGGTATTAGGTTGAAGCACTTGCCGGCGTCTGTTGTTTTTTGTTATCCGGGTCGGTTGTAAACTTTAACCTTGTCGGCCGTGTTCAATTTTTTTGTTGCGTCTACTGATGCCTTTAAGTATGAAAGTCGGAATGGTATTTTTCAACACCATTTCGGCTGTATGTTAGCCGGTAATTTATGGGTAATAGACCTTGCCGACCTGTAATGTGGAAAATCCTTATGGAATATTTTTTGTAAGCCGGTTGGTTATTTGAATGATACCCCGCCGGCTATTGTTTAGCCGGCATATATGTTTTAGTCGAACCTTCCGGCCGTTGTTCCGCCGGGTTGGTTGTATTTGACGACCCTGCCGACCTATATTTTTTTTTTCTTATTCGTTCTTGTTCAGGTTGCAAAAGGCAAAGAAGAAAGCAGCTCTGAAAGCTCTTAGTCCTCCTTCAAGACCTCCTCTTGTTGGTGAAAAAATCTTGACTTCAATACATCGAGGGGCATACGTTGTGCCGGGAATGCTTAAGATCCGTGTACCGAATGATTCTGAACCACCATCGGAACCCAGTGATTCAAACGACACTCCAGATGAAGACCAATCAATTCCATAGAAGAGGTGATGATGATGATGTTGATGAAAGAACTCCGGCTGCTGGAGGAGGTAACAATGATGATGATGATGGTGATCAGGACATGCCTAATGTTGGAGGAGGTAATGATGATGATGATGGTAATGGAGATAAAGATAAGGATATCTAAGATGAAATTGTTGAAGAGGCAGTGGAACAAGAAGAAGAAGAATGAGGAGGAGATGGAGAACAAACTCTAGCTATTGTTCAACAAACCGAAGCTTCAACTTCAACTGAAACAGGAAAGAAGAAGAGGGTGATCACTAAACCATCTAATTCCCACATGCCTACCCGTCACTTGATGGTTACATTGATAAATAATGAGTCTCCAATGGGGACCCCAAGAGATGGTGGAAATGTTATTTTTGGATACAAAGAATCATGGGCATGTACGATCCATAATACTATCGTAAGTAATCTCAATCCGTCTTTGTTTTTTATTCAAGTGTGTATCTATCTTAAATTTGCATCAAGTGTTTGTATTTCTTTTTATTTTATTTTTTTTGGTATTTAGGATCACAAGCATGCCGTCCGTCTCATGAGGCGCCAAGATTCATGTTCAGTGACTAAGACTTGGGATCTTAAGGATGAATGTGAGGAGGTGCAAGTGATTGTCAAGAACTCCGGGTTGTGGCCTGCGGTGGAGAGTTCGAATATTGAGCATGATAGAGTTACACAGATTCGCATTCGTGAGAGAGGTTCTACGGAGAGACGATATAATGTTATTCCCATTCGGTGAGATGGCGATAACTCCCGATGATGTTCATCAAATTCTAGGCCTCGAGGTTGAAGGAAAAGCAGTCAGTGAGGGCTTCGATGATAATTTTGATTTCAAGGATATTTACAAATTGAGGCAGAAATTGTTCGGTTGGAATCAGATTGAGACGGAGGCTATACTTGAGAAGAAGGATGGTTGTCTAAGCAAGAAGTTTAATCTGAAGAAGTTGAGGGACACATTATGTGAGACCAAGAAAATCTTTGATAAGGAAGGAAGGGTGAACCCGGTGCGAATCAATGCTACCGCGTCAGCTTATTTGCTATACGTTCTGGGCAAATGTATCTTCCCCGACAGTTCCGGAAGCTTGGTCGACGCCAGTTATGTGCAACTATTGGATCCCTTAGATAAGATGCATGAGTATTCTTGGGGTACTGCGGTGGTCGCCTTCTTGAACAATGAGTTTACAAAGGGTTCTAGGGCACTCACTCGCGCAAGTTAACTAAACATATGTCTCTTCGGGTAATTTTATTGTCTAAATCATTTATATTTGCAAAATTCTCGTAAGATAAGATTCTTACTAAACTTTTTTTTTTTTGCATAGGTTTGGATATATTTGCACTTCCCTTCTTTGGTGAAAGACAACTCCTACATCAAAGTGGATGCGAATGTTGCGGTTAATAAGCCAAGAACGCAAAGGTACAATTTTAAGGGTACTCAGGATAAGGATATGCCACAAAATCTTATCAAACTCCGAATCGCTATCGACAAATTGACTGCAGAGGAGGTGATATTTGATCCGTATCGAGATGCTAGAACTCAAGGTTTAATCCAAAGGAGAGATGAAGTTGCATTATACTATGGACCCTTGTTGTTGTGCTCCGGTGGATATTCAATGTACGATCCACATCGAGTAATGCGACAATTGGGTTACGTCCAAGAAGAACCTCATTTCGATGAAGAAAAGCCGTTCTTTACTGTGAACAGGGCTGAATGCACCACATCCCAAAAAACTATTAACGTCTCTTACACTCCAGCACCAGTTCAAGAACATTGGAACGATAGACGTGGTCGTAAAATCGATGCGAGTTTTTTGGATGAGGTGACCACCGGTCATGAAGCTAGTGAGAAATACATAACGTGGTACTTGGTTGGGCTCGTCCTACTGTGATTAGGGAACCGAATGTTGAAGAATTGGCTCGTAAGAAGAAGATGGCATCGAAAGACCCAGCAACAAGTCTTAAGAGCATTGTACGTATTTTTAACTTGCTCACTCTTATTGTTTTAAGATTACATTATCGAATCATTCTATTAATTGTTTGTTGTTTAATTGAAAATAGAAGGAGCATTTGAAGACCCTTGTGAAGGTGATGTGTTGCATGAGCGAAAGAGGAGAGCCTTTGTCAATTGAAGTGCAAAGTAAGCAAATTGACTTTGCTAGAAATGTTGACAATGAGGATGCCACTGAATTGTTCAGGCAAGCTGAGGCTGAAGTAAAAAGGGAAGAAAAAGCTAGGAGGGAAGCACAAGCCAAGATGAATGCTGACAAAAAGAGGGCTCGTAGAGGTCGTGGTGGTGAAGGTAGTAACAGTGGTGGTGTTCCTAAACGGGGTTGTGGTCGTGGACGTGGCCGTGGTTGTGAATGAATGCAATCTCTAGTTTATTTCTTTAAGTTGTGTTGGACAAATGTTAAGGTTAACGGTTGGACAAATATTTTTTTTTAAAGGTTTATGGGACATGTTTTCGTATTTTGGAAAACAAGTGTTAGATTTCTAGTTGTTGAATGAATGGTTTGTTTATCTACGTAAAGTTTCAATACTTATGCCGGCATGCTTATTTTAGGTTACATTTCCGACCACATCATGGACGGCAGGGTTTTTAACTGTCAAACTGCCGGCCCTGACACCAGACATTATTTGCATACCAGGGTCGGCCGGGTAATCAGATCAAAACCTAGCCGGCTGTTAATAAGCCGACATGGTATTATATTATAGACCTTACCAGCTAACTGTTGCAGCAAACACCTTCTCCTGATGCCTAAAATCATCAAAGGTCGGCATGATAAAAAAATTCCGACCATGCCGGCATGATACACAGAAGAAAATGTTCTTCTGATGCCTAAAATCATATAAGGTCGGCATGGTAACAAAATCACGGCCATGTCGGCCGGTACGTGGTCGGAATAGTTGACAAATAAAAACCTCGCCGGCAATTTTAAATTTCAAATTTTTTGAAAGTACAATTGCATTGATTGACTTGTACTTATGCACTATAACGGCCAAATTTGGGCACCATCCTATAAATACCCTACTTATCTCTACAAAGCAACACACAACTATTTACATATACTCTCCAAAGCTCATATCATCATACACTCCATCTAACTCACCCAATAGCTCTCTACATACAAGAGATGGCATCATTTGATTCAAACTAAGATTTGGCAATCACAAGCATGGTACGCGGAAACTCGAGTTAGACGTCAAAGGGTGGATTCCGTAACCTTTTGGCTAGGGTACACAACAAATTTAGCCAAGAATTTGGAAATCCTAATGGAAGAAGTGTTCAACAAGTCCATGATAGGCACCTAGTCATCGAAAATGCGATACTTGCTTATTTAGCTATCCAAAACCAATTTTCAACGCTCCCCACTTTAACTTGTCCATTGAACAATTTGTAAGTTTTTGTGGTTTATTTTACGTGATCAATGTTGTTTGATCTTCCTACTAAACACCACTAACAAAGTATGTTTGTGTTATGTTTTTGTAGCATGAAGTCGCCAAAGCGCGCTACTTGGAGGAAAAGGGGGAAGCATTCGCATTCGATGCAAGCTATCAATTCATGGAATCCAAAATCCCGGAGTATGCCCCGGAGATGATGGAGGGTGCATCGTCCTCGGACAAAGACCGATGGCTTTAGAAGTTTTTGTACATTGCTAAAATGCGGAATCCAAAAACCAATTTTCAACGTGAGAAAAAGGATTGAGATGTTAAAATTGAAACTATCTTATCAATTAAGCCAGAACACTTTAATTTGTCCATCGAACAATTTGTAAGTTGCAATTCTTTTTAAAAGCAGAAAAATTGTGGTTTATTTTACGTGATCAATGTTGATAACCCTTTGATCAGGTTTTTCCTACTAAACACCACTAACAAAGTATGTTTGATTGTTGGAGAAGATCTTGTTTTTGTAGCAGATCGCCAAAGCGCGCTACTTGGAGGAAAAGGGGGAAGCATTCTTGCAGAAAACAAAGAAAATTCGCATTCGATGCAAGCTGACAAATCAATTCATGGAATCCAAAATCCGAAAATGCGATACTTGAGTCGAAAAAACCAATTTTGCCCCGGAGATGATTTCGGAGGGTGTATCGTAACCCCGGACAAAGACTGATGGCTTTATGAAGTTTTTGTATAGGTTTTGTGGGTAGACCTCTATGTAAACCCTCACGAGACTATAACTCGTCCACTAGGGTCGCCTAGGGGTTCAAAGGATTGGTGCACATGCTAAGTGCATTCGTTTTTCCATCGACAAGGAGTTAGGTTTTATGTTTCAATCAATGTAGTAACCAAAATTGCATGAATAAAGTGAATTACATCTTCCCATATTTTGTTTTCTATTGGGTATAACTACAAGCCGGCAATGTTATAAATCATTAGCATGCCTACTATAGGTCATCCGGCAGTGTTTGTAATTATGTGCATGCCGAGGACATTATAGCCGGCATGGTAGGAAATATTTACATGCCGACCGTTAGATTGCTGGCCCAAGATAGTCGACATATTATTCATTCAAAGACCCTTCCGGTTTGAAAATTGTCGGCGTGTTATTCATCCGCGGACCATGCCGGCTAGACTTTGTCGGCATCCTATTCAAACACAGACCAAGCCGGCGGATCTTACTCGGCTCCTTATTCAAACATGGAGCCTGCCGACCTTTCATATTTTCAAAACTAAATTTTTTGATCGAAATCGAACTCATAAGACAGATAAAAGGTTTAATCTACTGAATTCATAATTTCAAAATTTTAATCTAAACTCAATTAATTAACCTAATCAGAATTTTTAGTGTTAATTAAACAAGGACATTTTAGCCATTTAAAAAATACAAGGTTAAGGGGTGGCTTGGTTTTACTTCACAATGACTAGATTTTGTCTTATTGGGTATACCCCAATCTCGCCAGGATTTATAACTCAAGTGACTTCTTAAACAAACTACCAATAATTAAGGCAACTGATGATCGCCAATAATAGAAATTTTAGGACAAATTAATTAAGGAAGATGAATACTAAATAGGGTAAGCCGTAAAAAGAGAAACAAAGTGAGTTGTAGGATTGGTGTCCTAACAATGGTTGATGTACAACTTTGTGCTGGCAGTACTGCCTATGGTCTAACAGTGAGCCTTCTTCTGAGTTAGTTGCTTTGATTTTGTTTTGATTTTATATCTCCTTCAATTAAGAGAATTAGAGAAATGTAAATATATGACCATGGCATTCACAATGTGCAGTCATTTGGTTAGTATTTTACGTGTCTGTTTCTTGGCTCTTGCTTCCTGAGGGTGTCTGCAGAAAAAATGAAAATAACCATGTCCAGCACATAAGGCTTGCTTCAATAAAAAAGCACATAAGGTGTTGTTATAGTGTTGTTAAAGGACGTCAACAGTACATAAAAACTAGTGACGAAATCGCGTTGCTGCTACAATGATGCAACAAACAGCTAATAAGGATGAAAAACTTGCATGTACTAGTTGATCTTGTTGATGTCATATAATATATGCAACCCATAACCAAATACACAAAATGTGAAAGGAAAACGAATTTCGGAAAGACGTACAAGATGAAAGTAAACACAAAAATAAAAGAAAACAATACTGAAGCCGTTTTAGGGCTTTAGTACCATCGGCTCTTACAACACCATGAATATAAATAAAACAATAGATAAAACATAAATTTGTCCAAACTATTTGGACCACTCACACAGTTTCATATACTGTGGTAATTTGTTCATCAAAATGAACTAAAATTGGGGTAATGAACACTCTTTTGGCATATTTCCCTTGAATCTGTTAGTATCTTTGCAGTAAGCATAGATCCTATTTTTGTTTTGAATTCCCTCCATTTGACCTTTTTGAGCAGGAGTTAGTTGGCTGTAAACCGGAGATGTATACCAGTTAGACTTGCTGGCACATCGAGTAATACTGGGTGTTCCGTTCCATTTGCAAGCCCTAGCCCTAAATCTGCGATAACGAGCCGTGAATGGAGCGTGTGTCCAGTCGGTCTTGTCACGTCCCCCTCTTGTTGCCCAGTCATCAGCATTCCATAAACTTGTTAAAGCTCTCATTCCCTGCTTATTTGGATATGGAACTCCTTGGCTTTCGTAGTTTCTGTAGACACGGATTGGTTTTCCATCTACGAACCACCTGAGATGGGAGGAGTATCAAAAAGTTGTTACTATATATGACCATAGTTTTACCCATATAGACATGTCTAAAACTCCAAGCTAGCTTGGTTTTGCATCACATCTTTATATACAGAAAAAGTTCGCACCTCTGACTGAAAAATGCAACATATATAATTGATATATGTACTTACACAATCTCTGTTGGGTTCCAGTGGATGGTGTAGTTGTGGAAATCAGCAGTTGGATCATACCATGGAACAAACTGTTCTTCCCTGTTTCCTTTTCCTTGAGCAAAGACATTTGTGTGAATTGTGTAAGGTTGTCCCGTTACATTTCCCAAGAACTCGAAATCTATTTCGTCATGATTAGCACCGGTCGATGACAGCTGCATGCGGAAAACATATATACATTATAGATCCGAGACTTACTTTACATTTGAAAGTGATGTCTATGATCGGATATTTACATGTTTTGCATTACTATACTTACATAAAATGTTGTAACGACACCGGCAGAATTTCCAGGTACTAATTTAATTTGCATTTCAATACTTCCAAATAGGAATGCTGCCTTACTCTTAGTCGCGGAACCTGAATGTTTATCACGAAGTACAAGATCAAGATTGTCACCGTTAATGGAAGCACGATCTTTACCCCATACTATGACCATACTTTTAGCAAGAGCCTGACCATTAACTTGAAGACTGCTATGATCAAATGCAACAATTAGAGATATAACTAGAGCTAAGAAAATAGCCTTCATGTTTCCTTCCATATGTTCCCTATCAACCCTCAATATTAGTGCAAAAGTTTATGTGTGTTTTGGAACTGATGAATAACTTCAACTCTGTAGAGAATTGAAGTTATTGGGATGTTTGTTTTGAAGGTGCCATGATTGCCTTTTATATAAGTTGTTATCATGCCAACAACTACATAGAATTTGTTCAACATGTTTGAGTTTTAAAGTCTTTTGACCCATTTCTTTCTTTGATGGTTTCCAGTCTCATTTCAGGTTCATCATAAGAAAATGCAGGAGTTGGTGCAAACTGCAAAGTCATGTTGGACACGAAGTCTCGGGGCCGTTTCATTGCAATTTTTGATCCAAGGTCCAAAGCCC
This sequence comes from Papaver armeniacum, assembly GCA_023531295.1. Classification (NCBI taxonomy): domain Eukaryota; kingdom Viridiplantae; phylum Streptophyta; class Magnoliopsida; order Ranunculales; family Papaveraceae; genus Papaver; species Papaver armeniacum. The sequence goes on from JAJJWW010012690.1 coordinate 158,030, forward strand.
GCTATCTGATGCCCTACTAGTTAATTGGACCACCAACTCTTTTTGCTTTATTAATTTCAGCGAAGTGACACTAGAAATAATCGGAAACGAACTAAGAAGAGTTCTTCTTAATGCTTAAAAAAGAAAAATAGAAGAAGAGTTCTTCTAAAACCGAAGCTGTTAACGCGTCAAGTAATTTGAAAATCGTGCCGAACACTGAAGAGTAGTGGACAAGTGGGCTACTTGTATAGAGTCGTTTAATTGGGGCACCAAAAAACAACTAGGGGCCCTAGATTCCCATCCCCACCCATGGGAGGTGGATAAGGGGTGTCTAGTCTAGATATAATGAAAAGACTAGATTATCCTAACCCATAGGATTGTGACACGTGTTACCCTATTATTTGTTTTATATTTTTTGGTATCTTTTTTAAATAACGACACTCCAATGACAATAACGACTCTAAATGGTCGTCATGGTCGTATTCAATACTATTACAACCCTTTAATTCATTTGTGCCATTAATGACTCTTTAAAGAATATAACTGCTATTTTTTAAACATTAACGACTCTCTAATAATGACACTTCAAAGACAATAACGACTCATTAGTGACTCTTTGATGAAGATAACGACTCTTTTAGACAATAAAGACTCTCCAATAACGACACTTCAAAGACAATAACGACTGTTTAGAGTCGTCATTGAAACAATAACGATTCTGCGCTAAAGTCTATATGATAACGACACCTTAATGACAATAATGACACTTCAATACCATGACGACTTTTCATACAAATCTGGGGAAAAAAATTTGCAAGCAAAAAATTTTAAAAAAATGGTGAAACTCTAATTAAGTAAGATTATCACTAATTAAATACGGGTAAATTAGTCATTACCTAAAATATTTGGATATGGGGTTTTTGAAATTAGGTTTAGGTGACATTTTTTGTCCTCTAATGTAAGGCCCCTAATTAATTCTTGAGGCCCCCAATTAACGTCGTTGTTTGGGTCTAGGTCCTCTTGTATTATTTGGAAAGCTATATTCGAGGCAGCTCATTCTTTTTTTTTTTCCTTTTTCAAAGCCTCCACGTAATTGCAAAATAAGGTAATTGTAAAGTGAACGACCCTTTATTCTAGTATATTTTTTTCCGAATGGAAAAGGTTATATTAAAGGAGAAAAAAAGGTTATATTAAAAGAAAAGACCAGGCCAAATCAATGTCACAAAAGTAGATAGACAAAGTCTCCAAGGCCAAGCTTAAGACTGCGTAGATAGACAAAGTCTCCAAGGCCAAGCTTAAGACTGCAAATCAAAATCAGAAATAACTGCCGCAGTTGTACTACTATATCTAAGTCTGTGACTCAAATCCAAAAGTCCACACATAGATTTACTCCAAAGTCAGTGACATGCACCACACAGTAAGAAGATTACCAGTCACTACACACCAAAATACAGTGTAACTGTGACTGAACGAAGACTACATTCCTACCCAGAAATTTGCAGATGCAAGGATTGTGATTGCGGTTTCACTCAACGCATACGTAACACACTACAAAGAAGAATTCAAAATACAGAACCTGTATAAACTCCAGTTTCAGGTTGCATTGTAATCGAGATTTCCACCCAGGCATTACGGACTGAGCCATATTCTATTGAGTCAAAATGTTACTCACACTTAACAGCTTCTTACATATTACGTCCTCCCAATTATAGATAATCTGATTACATTCGATGAACTTGGAGGTATCAGCGTCGCAACTCCAAAGGATTATTGTCTGTATGATTAGAACTTTAATTTAATATGTTCTTGGACGTTCGCTAAATATTCTAGTATTTCTAATAATGGCTAAACTACTTTCAATTAATTTATGTTAATGAACCTAATTAGTTAATTAAGACTCAGTTCCAAAAATTCTCGATCTTCATCTCTCTTCATTAATCATTAGTAAGTTTTCAGGTGAATCAAGTTGAATCAGGTCTTTTCTAACGGTTAGCTGATAATAATGATTTCCTTCTGGTAGTTTTGAATCTAAAAATGGCGAGTGAAATGGTTCATGAAGTTTCTGCAAGTGTTTCTAGGGTTGTTAATATTTCAGATTGATAAGGAAGGTGACAACATGTATGATTCATGGAAATTTTCGTTAATTGTTAGATTGGATTTTCTTCGAATTAAGTTTGTTGATGCAATGGGTATTCTGAGAAATCAGTGGAAATTATCAGGTGAATGTCAATTAATTCCTTTAGGAAAAGGTTTTTTCATAATTAAACTTTCAAATGAAGCAGATAAAAATTACACCAAAAATTATAGATGGGATGTTCAGGATCAGGTTTTAAGAACTAGAAATTGGATTCCTAATTTCGGGTCTGAAAACCAAAGGACTTCGCATGCTTTGGTTTGGGTTTCTCTTCCAGGTTTGAGTTTAGAATATTGGGATGAGAAAACTTTATTTACAATCTGTGATGCGATTGGTAATCCTGTCAAAGTAGATGAAGCTACTCTCAAGTATTCAAGTGGATATGCTGCAAAAGTATTGGTTGGATTAGATCTTGCTACACCAATTACAAACAAGTTATGGATTATAACTAAATTTGGAATTTTCTCACAAGGTATAGTACTTCATAATCTACCAAAATTTTGTTCAAACTGTAAAATTGTTGGGCATTCATTATCTGAGTGTTGATTTAAGAAGAATCCACCTATGGAGCATTCAAATGAGGATTCTAAAAGAAGAAGTGAAACTGTTGATCCTCAGACTGAGTCTTCTAAAGGGAGAAGTGAAACTGTTGATCCTCAGGTAACTAAAGTACAAGAACCATTTGATATTTGTCCACCTCCAATAATTCCTGATATTGTTATTCCTCAATTAAACAATGAGGTTCTTATTACAAATGGAAGATTTCACTCTTTACAAGATGATGAAATGGTTATAGAAGAAAAAGATATGGAGGAGCAATCACAGAACATTCTTACTCCTACAAGAATTCTTCAAATGGTTTAAGATAATTCTATATAAAAAAGTGTGGTTAAATTAATTAATGGCAAGGATGGTACAATGTCTACTGAAAGAGTCCCAGTTACTTCTTGGTCCAGAGTGGTTCAAAAACCTTCAAAAGCAAGTACTTCTAACTCTGAAGTAAAGGAGCTCACAATTAATCAGGTATCTAATACTCAACCATCTAGTACTTAAATTCCATCTAGTACTCAAATTCCTAGCAAGTATAATTTTAGAAAGAATCAAGGAAAAGGAGGCACTAAAGGCCTCCAATCCAAACCATGAAAGTCCTATTTTGGAATTTAAGAGGCCTTAGAAGATCCAGGTCTCAAAATAAATTATGGGCTCTAATAAATCAGTTTAATCCTTCAGTAGTATGGGTTGCAGAACCTAAATTAGTTTGTTCTTATTCATTTTTTAATAAATTGAATTTACCTGATATGCAATGCATGGTAATTCACAATTCAGTTTAAAATAAAAAAGGAAATATCTGGTTATTTTGGAATAAAAATTTGCATACTCCTACAGTAGTGTCAATGTCGAGTCAGATGATTACAGTTGATATTGCTGGTGTTCTTATTTCTGGTATTCATGCTCATGTGGGTGTGGTTCAAATAAGGTTTTAATGGTCATAGATGGAAGTTATAAGTGGTTTAAATAAGCCTTGGTTAGCCATTGGAGATTTTAATGCCATTACTTCAGTTGAGGAGAAAATTGGTGGTAAGAATCCAAATAGAAGTGCAATGATGGACTTTAATAATTGTTTAGATACTTGTGAATTGATTCAAGCTCCTCAAACTGGTCTTATGCATTCATGGTCTAATTGTCTGCATGGTAGCAGAAGGATATTGTGTAATCTTGATAGGGTTGTTTTCAATCAATTATGGTTACAAAAATTTGAAGGTTGGGGTTATAAAGTAGGTCTCGGGGTGGCATCTGATCATGCTCCTTTACTTGGTAGATGTGTTCATATTCCCAAGCCACAAAATGCTCCTATGGGATTCCAAAAAATATGGTTATCACATTTAGGTTTTATGGAGGTAGTAAACAGAAGTTGGTCTGAAAAAGTGGAAGGTGATCCTGCTTTTATCTTTCAGCAAAAATTAAAAAAGCTAAAAAAGATTCTTAGAGAATAGAATTGGAATGTGTTTGGTAACATAAATGTACAAGTTAAGGAAGTTGAAGTTAAAGTGCAAGAAGCTATGATAAATTCTGATAGTAATCCTTTTGATGAAGAAGCACTTAATACTCTGGTGGAAGCTCAAAACCTGTATAATTCTAAAGAAGTACAATTACATACTTTTATGAAACAAAAATCAAGAACAAAGTGGATCAAATATTGAGCAGCAAATACTGGATTTCTACATGCTAATCTCAAAATTAGACAAGCAAGAAATATTATTAGTAAGTTGGAAGATGCTAATGGAGAAATTATCTCTGATCAGAAGAAGATTGCAGATAAATTAGTAAATCATTATGAACAGAAGTTTAAATATCAGGCAGTTGAAAGGGTTGATCATATCTTGAATGATATTCCAGAGGTGATTACAAAAGAAGATCAGGAAATGATTGAAGCCATTCCAAGTGCAGATGAAATTAAAAATACAATCTTTACTATGGATCAGGACAGTGCTCCAGGTCCAGATGGTTTTTTAGGTTATTTCTACAGGGCATGTTGGAATATTATTAATCAAGATGTAGTTGAATATATTCAATTTTGCTGGAAAAGGAAGTTCATTCCTAAAGGACTAACTCCAACTTCTTAGTGCTTCTTCCAAAAACTGCTGGTGCTAGAAATCCTAATCAGTTGAGGCCAATTGGACTGAGCAATGTCATGTTCAAAATTTTTACTAAGATTATGTCTACAAGAATTGGCCAACTTATGCACAAATTGGTTTCTCCTCAACAAGTAGCATATGGCCGTGTGAAAGGTAGATGTATTCTAGATCAGATTCTGCTAGCTTCTGAATTGGTTAATGAGATGTCAAAGAAAAGAAGATATGGAAATGCAGCTCTCAAGTTAGATATTTCTCAAGCTTATGATTCTGTCAGCTGGGAGTTTTTATTTCAAGTTCTACAAAAATTTGGTTTCTCCAAGAATTGGTGTGACTGGCTTCATATCTTATTTAAATCTACAAAATTTTTAGTCATAGTAAATGGTGGTCCTTGTGGCTTCTTTTCAGTTGGAAGAGGACTAAGACAGGGTGATCCCCTGTCTCCCATTCTTTTTGTGATTATGGAAGAAGTTTTGAGCAGAAGAATAACTCAAATGGTGAATGAAGGCTTAATCTATCCTATGGTTGAAAGGAAAGGTATACACCCAACTCACTTATTCTTTGCTGATGGTGTTTTCATTTTCTGCAATGGAGCTAAAAAAAGCATTTTAAATCTCATGAAGTTACTTGAAGATTATCAGAAATGTTCAGGGCAAACTATTAATAAACACAAAAGTAAAATGTTCATTGATGGTGCTTCTGAGTTAAGGAAAAATCAAATTAAAGACATGATTCAAATGGAAAGAAGTTGTTTTCCTGATAAATATCTTGTCTTGATTCTCATTGTAGGCAGAGTGAAAGTATCCACAGTATGGCCAATGGTTGAGATGATGCAAAAGAAGCTTGCTACATGGAAAGGAAAGCTACTATCTTTTCAAGAAAGATTGGTACTAATCAAATCTGTTTTATGTAGCATTCCAGTTTACAATATGGCAGTTTACAAATGGCCAGTATCTGTCATAAAAACTTGTGAAAGAATCATGAGAAACTTCCTCTAGTCAGGTGATGGAGATATAAGAAATTTTATTGGAAGAGAATTTGTACACCATTGAGTGAAGGAGGGTTAGGTATATCAAGACTAGAAGTAATCAAATACAAGGACAAGAATGGCCAATGGAGTACAAAATGGCAAAAAATTTCAGTATCGCCAGGTTTAAGATGGGCTTGGGAGGCTCTTAAAGGTGATATTAGATGGAATGTTGGTGATGGTGCAAGAATCTCTGTCAGGTTTGACTTGTGGATTGGAGATTGCAGGCTCATTGAAAAACTTGGAAATATTTCATATATAACTGATAATATTAATTTGAAAGTTGATGATATTCTGATAGATGGTAAATGGTCTCTAGATGCTGATCTCCAATAGCTGTTACACAATCTTGAAATATCAGAGGTCCTTGGAGGTGAAGATATTTTATTATGGAAAAGAAACTTAAAAGGAGAATTCTCAATTCCCGAGGCAGTAAATAAACTGAGACACAAAGAATTGTCAGTAAACTGGGACAAGTATATATGGAAACCCTTCCTTCATCCTTCAGTAGCAAGTAATGTATGGAAGCTTATTCAAGGAGTATATATAGATGACACTATCATGATTAAAAATGGCTATGAGATGGTCTCCAGATGTTGTATCTGTGAGACAAAACAAGATAGTATGCATCATTTGTTATGGGAATGCAACTTTATTGTAGATGTTTGGAGATGGATATGTAGCATATTTCAATTCAATCTGCCAAAATCTTTTACTGAAGTATGGAAGTGTGCCTCAAACAAGAGTCCTCTGGTTAAGCAGGTATGGATTACAATAGCTTGTGTCATTTTAAAGGAATTATGGTTTCAGAAAAACAAAAGGTTTTTTGAAGATATCAAGCCAAATATGCAAAGATTGAGATGCCGAATTCTAAAATTAATACATGAAGGAGGTTTGAGAATCACAGGGACAAAATGATGTCAGAACTATGACCAAGAAATAATTGCTAAATTTCATCTGGGCATCAGAATGTCCAGGTTTCAAGGTATTAAGAGATGCATTTGGCTTCCACCTGAGCAAGGTTTCATAATGTTATGTTGTGATGGCTCTTCTTTTGGAAATCCTGGTTCTGCAGGATTTGGAGTTGTTGTTAGAGACTCACAATGTCAGGTAGTTGGGACTTTAACTAGTGGTATTGGTGTTGATTCAAATTATTTAGCAGAAACTTATGAAGTTATGTGTGCCTTGGAGCTGTCAATTCAATGGAGCATGTTTAAGGTCATAGTAGTGTCAGATTCACAAACTGTGCTTGCAGAATTTGCTCAGGGGAAAGTGCCTTGGTTTCTGAAAGGTAGATGGAAGATTGCTATGAGGAAATTCTCTGAAATCATATACAAGCACTTCTGCAGAGAAGTCGATTTCTCTGTTGATTGCACAGCTAAGAAAGGTGCATTACTTACAGCAGGTGAAAGACAACTTCATATTGGCAGACCTCATTGGCTACCAAGGATTGAAAAATTTCTCTACCAAATGTTGATTATTTCAGATTTTGTTGAGTTGAAAAATTTTATTTCTTGATTCAGGTTTTGGTTTGTTAATTAGAGGTTCATGTAAAGTGCCTTTTATTTAACTCTGGCATTTGATTTGTAACATTTTTCAAATATAATAAAATATATGTGATTCAGGAAAAAAAATAGTTAATTAAGTGTTAATTGTTAGATTAGATTAGTGAATCGGCTAAACCTACAAGTTTTGCTATCTCAAGCCTGTTGTCAATGTTAGTTGATCAAAACTATATCCAGATTTATAGTCTACTAAATCAAGTCTCGGACTAGGTTAGAATTTGGTAGTTGAGTATCAGACATCACCCTCGAAGAATGAAGATCGACGCAGACATTTGAAGAACTTCATTAATCAGGTATGTGAAGACTGAACCATTCTATTTCCCTCACTATCTTTCCATTTTATCTTATGAGACTATATCGTATGACTTCTAGTAGATTTAAAAAGAAGAAATTTGAGTCAAGCTTGTCTTTTTAATTAAATATCTCGAAATATGATTCAAGTATACATGTTCGAAGGTCCTTAACAATAATAGTTGGAAACGATTTATTGTTCAAGAATTAATTTGTGGATCTTTTAAAAATTGCCCGTGGAAATGATTTTATTATTTGGGAACGTTTCAAACATCAAAAGAGAGAAATTAGAACTTATGACATTTCGACTCAGGGTAGGTTGACGAACCACTTCGCAAACTATAAATATACGGGTTTCAGAAATACAGGAAAATTTAGCGAACCAGTTCGCAAATCGCAAGTTCAGAATGGGACAATTCACGTACCCAGTTCACGAACTGTGGTGATATTAATTTTTAATGTTGCTATAAGAGGCTAAAAGTTGGCGAACCAGGTTCATGAACCGAGTCCATCTGAGTTCTCGAGCGGAGTAAAGTTGGTGAAGCTGCTCCATGAATCGTATCTCCCTAACTCGTGAACTTGCTTTACAGTTCACGAACCATTTCACCAAAGAATTTCGCAGATACTCAAAGACTTATTGTAGTTGCAGGAAATCCTACACTACACCCCTCACAAGAATCCACACAACTAAGACATTTGAAGATGAACAATAATGATTTTTATTAATTAATTCCTTGAATGTTTACAAGATAAAATGGAAAAGAGCTAAAGAAATTACAATCACTACAAACTTTCTCTCTCCTAATGACTTGCCTAACACTCGGAAAAGATCCCTCACAACAGACTTGCTCGACTCTTTATATAGGGTAGTACACAATGGATGACAGCTAAGATGTCCTTTATTTTCGGGAATGACTTGCGAAATATCGCAAGTATACAAATATATAATCTCGCAACTCTTCTAAATCTCGCTAAGTCTTCACATCTTTCTCGTGTTTTATCTGTCGTCATTCATTGCGTCATTCATATTATTCGTTTGCGACACTTTCGCAATGCTGTCGTTTATTGATCTCGCGAAGTATTGATGTCGCGACATTCTGATCCTACATCTTGCCTCTTCTCATGTCTTCTCTGCGAAGAAGAGAATTTCATGAGAATTAGTATTTTCAAATGCCGCAACTGTTCATATTTATCTGTTACGATCCCGTACTTTTACACAGAATTTATTACACATGTTTCTTCTTCCACTCTTTTCTTGACACGTCTCTTTCAACCGTTTTTTCTTGACCATTCATGTCCCCTCTCGCATTAAATGCATTTATCTTCTCGAGAATTCTTCTCTATATATAGTTTTCTCACCCTCCTCTTCTTCTTTTTTACTTTCTTTCTGCAATTTTTTCTTCAGTTCTCTTCCTCCGTAATTTACGTTTCTTCTACTGTAAATCTTCTTTTTCTTCTTTCTCTTGATCTTCAATTCTCTAATCATTCCCATATTCTGAAAATGGCTCCACCTGGTCGTAGATACGAAACCCTTTTGGGTGAGACTCAAAAGAATTTACAAGAGAAAGGTTTCACCTTGTCTACTATTCCCAATCAAGAATCTTCATCTATTCTTTCGCAAAGTTGTTTATCGATCATCATTGTGATGATCGTAAAATCATAATATCGCTAGGTCAACTCCTCGCAGGTCTTCCCATTCCTCTCTACAATCCCGAACTGCCATTGTTCTATGAAATTCTTGCTCATGAGAAATTCTCGCGAGCTATTTATCAATTAAGTGGTGATTGCATCCGTCTAATGCTTGAATTCGCCAATCGTGGCGCTGGTAAGGGATCTCTATATCCTGATAACTTCAGAGATCCTAAATTCGCAAACTTAGAGATAGCCGCTGAAAAGTACTCAGTAGAAAACTTTTTTGAAAATTATGAAGTGATAAATATGAAGAATGATAAATCTTGTTGGGGTGCTCGATTGAAAAGAAAAGAGAACGTTCCCGACGATAAGATACTCATGTTAGATATTGATTGGCACTCTGGCAAGAACAATGTTCCTCGCTACTCTAAAGATGAGAAGTGGTGTGTCTTTCCGCTATATTTGAATGGTCCTTACATTTCAGGTTCCTATATACTCCCTGCAAATCTCGCAAATTATCATCCTTGGGTATTTAATTGGCCCGAGAAAGCAAAAGAGGTATATTTTCTAATTTTTATTCACTTTTCGATGTTTCCTTCCTTTTATATCTACTAAACTTGCGAAATTTTCAGATCACTAAATTGAGAAAAAGTTATGAAAGAAATCCAAAGCCAAGTACTTTGGCGATACTTCACTCAATCACGGATGAAGTAAGAAATATTTTCTCTTGTTATCCACAATATTGTTTCCTTTGTTTCTTATCTTCATTCGTGTATGTAGGTTGGTGTTGAAGTTATTGGCGAGGAAGAAACTTCAAAAGCTGCGAAGAACAAAAGAAAGGGTAAAGGCCCTCTTCTCAAGATAAAATCTGCTACTCCACCTTCTAAAAAACAAAAGACCCATTCTTCTTCTCGCTCAAGTCCTCAATCTAATGAGAGTTCCGATGAAGAAGACGATGATGTAGACATTTCTACCTCGAAGGAGAATCATCCAATTGAATCTCCTATGACGTTATTGTCTAGTATATTTTCAGACTCCATGCAGGGGCTTGGAGATGACCGCCTCTCTGGTATATGTGAATCTCTCGCAAGTATATGTGATGCTTCTTTACTGGAGGGTAATGAGTCTCTTCAGTCATTGACTCCCAGCTTCTTGAATGCACTCAGTGCCTTGGTATGTTTATATTTCTTTATTCCTTCATAATTTTAATTTTAAATCATATATTAATAGTTTCTTTATCTTTTTTTTATAGTCTGGAAGAGCTTCCTTTGCTGTTGCCTCAGATCTTGAGAAGAGGCGCAACAACTTTGAAAAGAAAAATCTTCAACTTCATAAAAAGACCGAAGAACTAGAAATTGAAGTTGCGACATCTCGCAAGAAAAATGAAAATGACACTGCCACTCTTCGCGAAAGAATTCAACAATTGGAAGATGAGTCTTCTACCCAGAAGAATAAAATATCTACCCTTCAAAGTGCTAATCAGCAACTTTATGGTATAAAACTCTTCTCTTTTCTTCGTTTCTACTTTGCCATTTATTTTTCTTTGTCTGACTTATCATTTTCGCAGACATTTATAATCTTTCTGACGAAGCCATCCTTCTCCATTCATTTCCTGATTCTATGGATGATGATGCTCTTCTCGCTCATCTCAACGAATCTTTAAGTAGTTCGTCAAACAAAATTAACTCTCTTTCATTAAATGAACTTCAAACCAAATTTCGTCTCTTAGAAATTGAGCATAGATCTAGTTTAGGTTTAACCAACCGATTTAAACGTTTATATCTTAGTTCCCACGAGAATAATAATATTCTAAGGAAGAAAGTTAATAGCCTTATAGATGACAAGGATCGCATTGCTAATCAAGGTGCACAAGCATTAGCGAAATTACAAAAAAATCTTCTTGAAGTCCAAATTGAACGAGATGAATCTCTTCGCCAAAATGCCATACTTAATGAGCGAGAAAATCAGATTCGTTCACTTCTTGTCATAAATAGTGATGATGAATTCGCTTGGGCTGCGAAAGTTCTAGATAATGCCAGAAATAATTTAGGTGTTAGCGTCAGGCTTCATGCTGAGCATACTGCCTTTGTTAAAGATATGATTTCTGACAGAGAAGGTTGTTAACTGTTCTTCATTACTTTACCACTTCTTTTTTGTGAAACTACTATTAAATTACCGACTCATTGTCATTTGTTCGCAGAATCAAGAGGTTTCAAACTAGAATTAAGGAACTTGAATCTGAGAAAGCACAACTTGCAAAAGACTTCTCTCTTCGCAATGACAAATATTCTAAGTTGAAGAAGCAACTACAAACCATCGTGGCGAATTTCAATAATGATGTTGTCCGTTTTCGCAATCAAACTATTAAGACAGTTTGCGATGACCACAATATCCCTCTTTCTTCATATCCTTGTCTTCTTGATGAGATTCCTGAAAATATACCTTCCTTGGATGTTTCTGATAGTGATGCTAGCGAAGAAGAGGAGTCTGATAAAGAATCTGATGAAAAAGAAGAATGAACTGAGAGATAGCTCCATTTTCCTTTTTCTCTTCTTGTGATACTTGTACATTCATCCTTCTAGACTTCCATTTTTGTAATCTCTTACTGTAAATTTATCATATGAAAATAAATAAAAAGTTTTTACTCTAATCATTCCCATACTTGCCTCTGTTATTTATTTTCACATGAGAGATTAAATCGATAACCTTTAAGTAATAATACTTCTTAGTTTCGCAAATCATTGTTGCTAATTCTTCACAAATAAATGAAGAAATATAGCCATTTTCACAAGTTTATTTGGTTACTCAATTTCTTGTGTGATCTTATCTTCATTTATGTTGAAATTCATCATTGCGACAAGATCGCAGGACGTCTTTACATTTTCATGTAATGACCCATTGATCTTGCCTTATCATTGCTCTTGTGTGGTCTTATTTTGCCTTCCTAGTTAAAGGTATTATTTTTGCCACCCTCATTTTTGCGTCAATATGACAGGCCTAAATATTCTTACGAACATAAAGTCCCATGACATTGCCGTCTTGCGACAAAATCGCAGACGTCTTTACACTTTCATGTAACGACCCATTGATCTTGTCTTATCATTTTTTAGTATTTTTGCCTCTGCAGGATATTTTTCTTGCGACAATATGACAGGCCTAAATGTTCTTGCGAACATAAAGCCCCATGACATTGCCGTCTTTGCGATTTAAATCGCAGGACGTCTTTACATTTTCATGTAAAGACCCATTGATCTCGTCTAACCCTCGCGTTAGTATTATTGCCTCTTCAGATCATCGCACAAATATGACAAGCCTAAATTTTCTTGCGAAAATAGAGCCTCATGACATTTGCGTCTTAAGACACTTATCGCCTCCCTAATGGAGGGTGCCGCCCTTATCATCTCCCCGGTTGCCCCTTCAAGGAGGCGTACATCGGCCATACAAGACTATCTCCTCCCATCCGGTCTTAACAACAACCAGCTTGTTTTCGCAGCCTCTTATCCCTTATACCTATAGGGCTTATGGTTACGAGATCGCACCCTAAGTGGAGTTTTCTTCGGGCCGAGTGCAAAGATGTGCTAAGACTTGCCAAGAATGGCCGAGACACTTCAAATGCCCCCAGGCACTCTTGGCTCAACCATGTACCTCGGCGCCTTGGTCATACACTCGACTCCTTGGAAGAGACCCTCGGTCGTCCAACCAGGGTATAACCTTATATATATAGTTGGAAATCCAAGGTATCTCCCCTGGATGGGCTTTTTTGACCCCAAATTTTCATGACTCAGGTTCCAGGGGCGGTGTAACCTTTTCCCTGAGCCATGTCAAGAGATACCCCCTTATATGACGCACTTTAGGTCTTACATTTTCCTCTTACGAAATATCATTCGCGAACTAGGTGTACGCCATAAAGGTTTGTCCCATTCACTCATTCTTTCATTTCTATCAATTCTTGCAATCATTCATTGATTTTTGATTATTTCTTCTCATTATTTTTGTGAAATTATCACATAATCTTGCTTCATTTGCTGTGATTTCACTGTAATTATTTAACCAAATTTTCGTTATATTCATGAATCGCGAGACTTTCGCGTACTCCTTCCTTGATCATCATATTCTTTGCACTTTTGACATGTCTTTGTCACTCCAAACACATTTTTTTTTTCTTTTACACAACTCTAAAATCAACTATTTATTTCTTACACTTCTTATTCATGTTGCTCTCTGTTTCTTCATTCAAATTCCCTGATATTTCTTTCCCTTTTGCGAGACCATCGCAATTTCCAATTGTTTTCAAGCATTGGTTTCGCAATATATCTTCATCTCTCACTTCTATTGTGTCCACCATCAATCTTTCTGTTCTTTGTTCTTCTTTGATATTCCGCTTCCAATTCTTCTTTTGAGCAGCCCTTTCCTCGCAAGACTCCACATCAACTTCATAGCACTTTTGTCCCTCATCCCAATCTCTTTTTATAATTCCAACACCACTGGGATGAGGAAATTTGATGCACTGGTGGTAAGTTGATGCTACACCCAAGATCTCATGTAACCAAGGTCGCCCAATTAATGCATTATAGGGGGATTCCACATCGACTATGCAAAACAAGATTTCAGTTGGTAATCCTTTTAATGGTATTCACATACGAATTTCTCCTTTAGGTTTATTGGCAGTACCATTAAAACCATAAATCTTATAGGTTGAAGGTATCAAGTCTTCGTCTTTCCCTCCCATAGTCTTGTAAGTGTGGTAAAAAGGATGTTTCTGAGCTTCCAAGTATCAATTAAGATTCTATTTATAGCCCATGAATTTTCTCGCCCCATCATCTTCATCATCAACGGAGTTTTGGGTTAATTTCCAATCTTACCACTAATGGACTGTCATGCATCTCGCCACCCTCAGGTACCTCTTCTGCGGTAAAAGAAATAATCTGCGTTTGCCATTCTTTTAGTGGCGATGTCTTCGCGATGTTCATTACTTCCCTATTGTCAACATCTCTTGCGAAAACCCTACTGAGAACACTATCATGAAAATCTTCGATTGTCCCCGCATTTAATGTACGATAGAATTGCAGAACAAGTTTTTGGCCTTCGCTCCAACTCCTACTACAAATGTTTCTTTCCCTTTTGTTGTATTTACTCTGTGAATTTCTGTAGGTGTTGGTAATGGTTGAGTCTTCTCTTCACATTTTAAGAAATGGTTTAGCTTCCCTTGGTCTATCATTCTGAGGATGATTCTTTTTATATTCCTACAATCATTCGTTAGGTGTCCATGAAAATGGTGATAGGAACAAAATTCATGACTTCTGTTACCTGGAGGCGGTTCATTCCCCATGTTCCATGGTGCAGGTATGTTTTCCATCAAGATTATAGCTTCCAATATTTTCTCCACGCTAGCGTTTAATGGAGGCATCTTGATTTCTTCCAAAACTACCCTATGACCTCGCTGCCCTCTATGATAGTTATGCCTCTGACCTCCATAGATTTCTTGAGGATTATGCCTCTGACCTCCATAGGTTTCTTGCGGCTGATCAAGCCTTTGAATTTTATTATTTCCGCCACGGTTATAGAAATTTCTTTCTCTTTCAAATTCTTCCTGATCGCGACTTCCCATGGCTACCAACTTTTGCTGACCATCATCTGGTATCCTCATTCCTTGTTGACCTTGCGAGATACTCGCCACAGTGTTTATCAATTTGGGTAACAAACTTGCATTCGCAGCTCCTGAACTTGTATTCGCGACAGGGTATGATTCCATCTCATTTTGCTTTTCCACTAGAGAAATATACTCCTCCTGAAGCTCTCGCAACTCAGTCATTGTGATTGTATTCTTGACTCTAAAAATTTGAATATATAACAGATTTGTCTCGAACATAGCATTAATGAATGATAAGATGAGATATCTCTCCTCCACACGGCCAGCCATTTCGCTACACATTGTCTTCCATCTCACAGGTTAGATGCTTCAAACTTTCACCAACCCTTTGTTTTAACCCAAATACATCTTCAATACCTAGTCGCGAGGAATTATTACTTATATATGCCCCTAAAAATATAGCCTCGCAAGTGATTGAAAGATGTTATTGTATTCTTCGGTAGCCCTTCAAACCATTTCAAAGCTTCTCCGTCGAGTTGATGCAAAATATTTGCACAATATAGCATCATGATTCTCCCATTGTAGCATACATCTCATATAAGCTTTGATATGTTGTATCGCGCAAGTTGTTCCATCGAAAATCTTTGGTTAATGTCGGTAAGTTGCACTTCGGTGGTATTCCTCCTAATTGTATCTCTTGTGTGAACGGAGTTTTCGCAGCCTTCTTCTATGGCTTCATCCAACCTGTCTCTTTCCTCCTCCCCTTTTACTGTTCATCATTCCTCTCATTTTCGCCAATTCTCTCAAAATTTGTTCATTTACATCGAATTTGAATCTATTGGTCTTTTTAGTTCCGCTTCTCTTCTCCTGCGTTCATGTCTGCTTTGACTTTCATCATTCTCTTCTCGTCTTTCTCTGCGATCTTCTCCTTCACTTCTATCACGAATTCGCACACCTTTATATCTATCAATTTCTCTTCTTTGTTTCCTATCAGCTCTCCTTTATGCTCTTTCATATTCTTCATTAATATTATCATTATTGCGATTTTGTTCTCGCCTTCTTTCTCGATTATCATGATTATTCTGGCGAATTGCCTCTTCTAACTCCTGTTCTTCCATTTCTGATCTCAATCTTTCTCTCTCGCAAGCTAGACGTGCTTGTTCAACATAATGTCTTTCAATTTCATCCTCAATCTCTTTTTGCTTCCTCTGTGCTTCTCTCCCATGCAGTATTCTTCTTCCTTCTTCTTGATTTTCTTCATCAACTGGATTATTCTACCTCTGACGCTGCATATTTCCTCGATTTCCATCATCCTGCCCATTTTGAAAAGTCTCGGGACGTGGAACATAACGATCTTCCATCATTTCTCTTCTCTCGCAATGTTCTATGCATGGATTTTGCGCTTCTTCTTGGTTTTCTTCATCAACATTTTCTATAGGTAAATTTCTCCTTCTTTGCTCTCTAACTGATCTTGAGCTTGATCTTGTAGTGCTTCTCGACCTTTTATTTTGTAATCTCATGTTTTCCATCCTCAATTCATGATTCTGTCTTTTTAAATTTGCACGTTCCTCTGCCTCTAATCGTCTTTCTTCATGTATTGTTTGTCTCAACGCCTCTAATGCCGCGATCTCTTCATTTCCATGAATTATTTCTCCAATCCCTTCTCGGTCTCTCTCCTCTTTTCCATTGTTTACCAATTTTTGTTCTTCTCCCCTTTCGTCCACAGAGTCTGATCTCCAAGTATGCACGCTTACTCTATCATAATCCATAGTTCTATCCGCTACTGGTTGAACTGGTGATTGAATTTGATTTTCTTCATTATTCCTTATGTTCCTTCTTGAGGATTCTCCCATTTCATTTCTCCCTTCTCCGGCAAGTCTCCTACTCCTTCTAAAAGTTGTTGGTTGCTCGCATGCATTTCTCCTTCTAGCCATTTCTTAATTTTGGTAAACTGTTGAAAATTATATGAAATTCCTTCCCTACTACTCCAAATTCTTTCAAATCACGATGTCAATCCTTACTCTCTCCCTGTTTCTAGCGCCAATATGTAGTTGCAGGAAATCCTACACTACACCCCTCACAAGAATCCACACAACTAAGACATTTGAAGATGAACAATAATGATTTTTATTAATTATTTCCTTGAATGTTTACAAGATAAAATGGAAAAGAGCTAAAGAAATTACAATCACTACAAACTTTCTCTCTCCTAATGACTTGCCTAACACTCGGAAAAAGATCCCTCACAACAGACTTGCTCGACTCTTTATATAGGGTAGTACACAATGGATGACAGCTAAGATGTCCTTTATTTTCGGGAATGACTTGCGAAATATCGCAAGTATACAAATATATAATCTCGCAACTCTTCTAAATCTCGCTAAGTCTTCACATCTTTCTCGTGTTTTAGCTATCGTCATTCATTGCGTCATTCATATTATTCGTTGCGACACTTTCGCAATGCTGTCGTTTATTGATCTCGCGAAGTATTGATGTCGCGACATTCTGATCCTACACTTATGTTTTAAATATGTTCAATATTGCTATGACTCTCTTAAATACCTCTAAGAAATCATTGATCACTAAAACACTTGTGTATGTGTATCATGATTAAATTCTTAAATGTTAAAATGAACATCGAATTCCTTATAGTTCATAAGGAATATTTGCCAACAAGAACAATCATTATACACGGTACTGTAACCAGACCGCTGTGTACATTTTTATATGTAGTTTTCAAAAAAATAAATAATCTCACATGCTTACTTGAAACACTAACCAGAGTTTCATCTCAACAAAGAAAGTGTTTTGTTTATTCTCAAGTTATCTTAGATTGAATTCTAAGCAACTCTTAGTATTGAAAACTATAAATAGCGATGCTCTTTCAACTAGGAAATCCAACCCCTAACTCTTTGTGTCCTAATTGATATCTGGAGTCGTCCTTTATTGCCCTTA
This sequence comes from Papaver armeniacum, assembly GCA_023531295.1. Classification (NCBI taxonomy): domain Eukaryota; kingdom Viridiplantae; phylum Streptophyta; class Magnoliopsida; order Ranunculales; family Papaveraceae; genus Papaver; species Papaver armeniacum. Next base: position 175,836 of record JAJJWW010012690.1, read on the forward strand.
GTTTTCTCTGTGAATTTTTATTAGTTTTATGAATAAATACTTCGCTTTCAGGATATATGAAGCCAAGTCCTACTATCTTTTACCTTGATAGTTCGTGTATCCTAATCTTGGTTTTCTGTTATCGAGGTTTTCGTAATATCTTTCAGGCAAGATAGATAGTAATCACAAAGTTCTCTACCCAATTCAAAATCAACTTCTGAAATTATATAGATGTCAAAAGTGATTGACTGCTCATCCTAACTGTTACCACTAAAGTAGATATCTAATAGAAGCGGATACCAGAGAAGGTTGGTACATCGCACTTCCGCTCGGGTCGAGGCTGCCACTCGGCCCTAAGACGGATCAAAGAAGAGTGGGGAACCTATCCTATTCAGTCGAGATCCTCCGGTTTCTTTGTCTCAGACTTTGTGATTCGTCAAGATAGATATCTAAAAATTATTCTTAATTGATAAGTTGAAGATTGTTCTTGAGAGGTGGTAAAGAATCCAGGTTTCTCATCTAAGTAAGTGTAAGTGTTCCGGATTTGTGAGGTTTGCTAGTTGTAAACAGATTTTAAAGCCTTGATCTTTGATCTAAAGGGAAATCAAATAGGCTTATCTGTTAGAGGCAGATTGGTATCAAATGTCTTCAGTTAGGTTGAAGCAACTGTTAGGTTATAAAGAATGACAGCTAAGGGAATCAATTGTGTAGAGCCTTGCGACTGTAAGTGAATCGCTTCGAGGGTGGATTCGGCCTCAACTATATTACAGTCCGAAGTTTGATAATAGGCTAGTGTCTGTAGCAGCTTAATAAAGTTTCGTGTTCTAATATGGACGAGGTCCCGGGGTTTTTCTTCTGTCGCGGTTTCCTCGTTAACAGAGCCTTTGGTGTCTTGTATTTTTCCCTTTTCGCATTACAATTTTTTTTTTATCTTTATAATAAGATTTACACAATTAGTACGTATTCAATATTTATAGATACGTCCATATAATGGTGAACCACTAGAGACTTGTTTCTTGTAGAATTTGTATCTTGAAAGATAGATAACAAGTTTATTACTTGGAGAAATTCCGATTTGATTATTTGGATTCAACTAGATTGATTTTGGATATTGATTTTTGAGATCTTCCAAGTACTGTTCTTAAAAATCAGGTTCACGGATTCCTTAGTCTATAGTGATTAATTGAGAAGAGATAGATATATAATGTAGGATCCAAATATCGCAACAACGACACACCAGCGAAAATCTCATCAACAATGATTGCGAGGACATCGTAAAATAATTACAGGATTGACATAACAGATGACAACAGTGTAAACATGAGTAAAGTGTGGTAATTTAGCGAAATTAAAGATATTTGCGAAATTAACATTTACAAACTCGCGAGGTTACCGCAAGCCATGTCCGAAATTAAAGGATAGCTTAGCCGTCATCCACTATGTAAACACCTATATAAAGAGGAGAGCAGGAGAGAGAAAGGGGGGACAATTTTGTAAGAGAGAGAGAGGACACACTTTTGTAGAGGGACTTTATTTTCTTTATCATCTTCTTTCCCTAAAACTAGACCGAGAGCTCCAAATACTCATTAATGGAGTCCCAATGTAATACTTATATAATTTCAATAATCATAGTGAAAAATCCTAACTCCGTGGATGTAGATCATATTGATCGAACCACGTAAATTCTTGTGTCTCCATTTATAATTTTAGGATTTTCATCTCTATTTTCATATCAAATAAGTTTAGATCTAGAAATTATTATCAAGATATGATGAGGGGTGTGTTGTGGGATTTCCTGCAACTGCATATAAACCTTACATACGTATTCTCAAGGATCATTAAGTTGGTTTGTTTGAAATTGTATTATTTTTTATCCATACAGGTTGCCGAACGAAAAAGTTGTTGGTGTACTTGGTACCCTGTCATTTTCAGTAAAATACTACAATTATACTACAACACAACAAGATTTTTTTAACGATGAAACTGGTCTGACAGAAAACTATGGGGACCTATTCATCAAGTTTTAATTACTCTCAGAAATATGATGCTATACAAATTTGCTACCGCAACTTCTTATAGTTGAGACCAAGAATAACCAGAATAAACAAGTTTGATATATTGAAGATAATTAAATATACCGATTTTTCTTAATCAAATAATAGTATTTCTCTTCTGCATGCCCATGGAGTTTTGAAAAATCCAAACATCTCAGAGATAGATATAGAGGTAGAAATTTATCGAACGAACCGCACTCCTTCGTATACGTCAGGAGTTCATTGATGAGAAGGGGTTGGGGAAAGCTTGAACCTCAAGGTAAACTAAAATAGCAATACTATTTAGTTTCCCACCAACGGTACCACCAATAGCTTCTTGATCCCAAATAAGACTTTAAACGAAGGCATCGCAAGATGTTTCACCCAATTAGATTACTTCTATCTCTTAACAAGTTGGCTTCCCATATGATCAAATACAAATATGTGTTCAAGGGATGAGTTTGTAAGATACAAGCTCCACTATTTATAATGTGATGACTAAGGCTTATTAGGAAACAAGATCTACCAATTTCGAAATCCTCAAGATAAGCAATAATGTTTGTTTCCAATATTAGCTCAACAACGCATGGTAACCTTCGACCCGAAAACCTAAGTTTGGCCACGCCAAACCATGCCATGCCAACGGCATGCCAACCTAGCCGCTCCACCATGCTGGCCTTCCCTACACGGCTACCAAAACGAAGGCGTGCGACAATCAACGGTCGCCCTTAAATCCCAGGAGAAAATCCTAGCCATCCAAGGTTACCAGACAACGCATGGTAACCTTTGACCCGAAAACCTAAGTTTGGCAACGCCAAACCATGCCATGCCAACGGCATGCCAACCTAGTCGCGCCACCATGCTTGCCTTCCCTACACGGCTACCAAAACGAAGACGTGCGACAATCAACTGTCGCCCTTCAATCCCAGGAGCAAATCCTAGCCGTCCAAGGTTACCATACAACACATGGTAACCTTTGACCTAAAAACCTAGTTTGGCCACGCCAAACCGCGCCAAGGCATGCCATGCCAACGGCATGCCAACCTTGCCGCGCCACATGCTGGCCTTCCCTATACGGCCACCAAAACGAAAGCGTGGAACGATCAACGGCTACCTCTCATCTTAAGATGCAAAATCTCGACCGTCGGAGGTCACCAAGCCAGCAAGTCTCCCAAGCACGACTTTCCAGGCAACAACAATATGCTACATTTCTTCCACAAAAATATTCGAGACATCAACACATATCACAAACTGGGGGATCCTCTTTGGGTATTGGTTTGGCGGTCTACAGCGTGCGGCGTACACTACGCCCGTCATTAGGAAGTGTCATAAGGATGAGGCGGTTAGTAAATACATGGAGTTAATGGTGAAACGTTCTTTTTATGGAACATCAATTCCATGCGTTAACGTTACCACCTCCTCCCATTTACTCACCCATTTTTCCATTCCTTAATGAGACCAGAGTACGTTTCACTTCGACTTGTATAAATAGGTCTTACCTATTTCCATTGAACGACAAGTTCAGTCAGGAGGATACACCACTCAGAAAACGTTTACTAGCTTTCCATCTGCTAGCTTCCCACTTTCTGATACAAGTCGTAACACAACTACTCTTCCAGAATCAACTAGTCTGGTCTCATCACTTTCCTTGCTTCCCTCCCCAAAACCAACCCATTCTCCTCCACTTTGTGACCGAAGCAAGTCTGGAACGGCCATTTCTTGGTTTAGGCCGGACTTGTACAGATTGATCTCTCGAATCTAAAGTACTCCCTTGCAGTACGTTGTTTAGGGTTTAAATCCGTTTCTCACCCACACACCGAAATTACCAAAATCAGCAGAAAACATTTTCACCCTCAAACAATAAGTGATTTAAGTGGAAAGATATTTTAATTGGATTAACAGGAAAAGCGTAAGAGAACATCTCATGAGCTAGATACTGCTTTCTTTAATCAAGTCATGAATAATCGTCTTTGTTCCAAATTAAAGAAGAACATCGCGGCAAAGATGAGAAAAACTTCATTGATTTGCTTTATCACTGTGTCGAAGAAGACATCCTCAATCCGACCAGAGATAGGATCAATGGAATAATAATGCACAAGTTTGTTGGATGGAGCGATACCACCGTGACTAATTGACTATTTCCAAGTTTAAAAGCCTATATTTAAGGTAGCGAGCATATACGATATATCCTAATTATCTTTTAAGAAAATAAAAAACAAATTTAATTAATTAGATAACGTTTGTTATAAAGCAACCAATGGCATCGCTTTGTTACGTTCACACTCTTTTATGGAGTGTGCACAAAATTGGATTCGAAATTTGGGGTGGCCCTAGTTCCGTCAGTGGGTATAAGAGACTTTTACTTCCATATAATATTCGAAATTTCGAAAATCTTTAATCCGTTATTTTTTTGCAATATGAGGTGTATATTAACGTTGTTCATGAATTGAGTCACTATGTCCACGACCAAATAATCTTTCACCATTGCAAGTTAATTAGAGCCCGCGATGCCCCAATATGTCTAGAAGAAAGTTTCCAATTGAGGCCGCACAATGTATTTGTGAAAGCACAAAAGAGCTAGTAAATGCATATGCATTGGTCGTAGCCCTTCGTTCTTTGTCATACTTGAGGAGAAAATGAGAAAAAACGAAGTTAACGACAAATAGATAACTTATAGTTATGTCTCCGAAAGGCGCAGAAAATGAACATAAGTAAGCACGAAATTAAAAGAAAATGAACATAAGTAAGCACGAAATTAAAAGAAAACGAGACTGAAACCATTTTAGGGCTTCAGTACGTACCATCATCCCTTACAAACACTTGAATGAAAAGGTAAAACAGAAATTTGTCCACTTAAATCCACCTTTGACAGTTTCATTGGCAACTTGTTGATGAAAATGAACTAAAATTGGGGTAACGAACATTCTTTTGGCATAACTCCGTTGAATCTTTTAGTATCTTTGCAATAAGCATAGATCATACTTTTGTTTCTATACCAATCCATTTGACCCTTTTTAGCATTAGATAGCTTGCTGTAAACCGGAGATGTATACCAGTTTTTAGGGCTGGCACACTGATTAATACTGACTGGTCCGTTCCATTTGCAAGCTCTTGCCCTAAATCTGCGATAGTGAGCCGTGAATGGAGCATGGGACCAGTCGGCCTTGTCACGACCTCCTCTTGTTGCCCAGTCATCAGCATTCCACAAACTTGTATAAACTCCCATTCCTTGTTTATTTGGGTATGGAACTCCTTGGCTTTCGTAGTTTCTGTAGACACGAATTGGTATGCTATCTACGTACCACCTGAGATGCGAGAAATATTAAAAAGTTATAATCATTAATTAAGAATGCAGCTTTAAACATATAGACGCGTCCAAAACTCCAAGAGCAAGAGTTCAGTTTTGTTAGTTGGTAATCCTAAAAGCACATCTTTGTATAGAAGAAAAAGTCTAACTCACTAAAAGCTGATTGCAAAATGAACAACATATTTGATATATACTTACACAATCTCTGTTGGGTTCCAGTGAATGGTGTAGTTGTGGAAAGCAGCAGTTGGATCATACCATGGAACAAACTGTTCTTCCCTGTTTCCCTTTCCTTGACAGTAGACATTCGTGTGGATTGTGTATGGTTGTCCCGTTACATTTCCTAAGAACTCGAAGTCTATTTCGTCATGCTTATCACCCTTAGATGACAGCTGCATGTCAAACGTATATGACATTACATTTCAAAAAAATTATACAGTATTATGGAAAAGTGATATTCAGGATCAAGTATATACATGCAAGTATTCATTCGTATATTTCATATATAGCTACTTACATAAAAAGTTGTAACAATCCCTGCAGAATTTCCAGGTACCAGTTTGATTAGCATTTCAATACTTCCGAAGAGAAATGCTGCCTTAGACTTTGCTGCAGAACCTGAATTTTTGTTAAGAAGTTTAAGTTCAAGCTCATCACCATGAATGGTAGCATATTCTTTACCCCATGTAATGACCATACTCTTAGCAAGAGCTTGACCATTAACTTGAAGGCTGCAATGATCAAATGCAACAATTACAGATATAACTAAAGCTAAGAAAATAGCCTTCATGTTTCCCTCCATAATATATGTTCCCAATCAACCCTCAATGTATCTGCCAAATTTGTGTGTGTTTCGAAGCTGATTAATAACTTCAACTCTGTAGAGAATTGAAGTTATTGGGATGTCTGTTTTGAAGTGTCAAGGTTGCCTTTTATATAAGCTGGTATCTCATCATAACAAATTTTTGTTCTTCATTCATGTTAACAACTACTTGGACTTTTTTGAGACATTTTTAAGTTTTGGCCCATTTTTCTCTCTGAATATTTCCATTTTCGTCATTATCTTACCTGTGCTTGAACATAAAAACATTTTTATATTTTGTGAGGAATTAGCATTCATGAACTTATACAATTTGAGAATCCATCAATGACTTCAGAAAAAAAATGTTTAGCTTTTTATTAAATTAATTAATGTTTTATGGTGGGGGTGCAAACTTTTAACGTCATGTTGGGCACGAAGTCTTGGGGCCAATCCTGCTATGCCTCGAGTGTACAAAAAACTGTGCGACTTTGATTTTTGAAGGCACGTGACTTGCGTTTGATATTTTCTTCTTTACCTTGAGTTGGACACTACTGTAACTGTAAGGAAATGAAGAATAACATGTTTCTCATGCAATGGTGAATGCCGCCTCAGTGCCTATTAGATACCCTACTTTATTCACCGGAAATGATTTGTACACCCGGAGAGTATCCCGTGGTTATCACTGTGTGAGTGTGATGGTGGGACCCACCTCCACCATTACCAACCTAGATGCTAGAATCACTCCCTTTTGTCCATCCGATCTCCACCCGGTGATAACCACGGGATTTATCTCGGTCAATGTAGCATCACCCGATAGCATTAGAAATTAGTGTATCGTTTTCAAAAAAATGAACTTTGTTTTGATTGATTACATGTAGGGGCAGTTATTTGCCGGGAATAGAAAGCGGAGATTACATTAGTTTTTTTGTTGGTGGGGCAATAAATGTGTGGAGACATTTCTGATTCTTGCTTCAGCGGTTGTGTTGGACATCTTAGGATGCATGTGTTCACATCTTGCATGCAGGAGTTCAACTAGCAGTAGCCTTCCTTGTCTAATGATGCTTTCCACGTACCATGGGACTGTTGTTGTTGTGTGGTTGACTAGGTCCAGTGGTTGCTTACAATCCCCTCGGATGCTAACAGTTGACAGGAGATTTCTTGCATGCTTTTAAGTTGTAACCATCACGCATGAAAGAAATGGGCCTCTGCCTGGCGGGCTGAGTGAACCCAACCTGATCCAACAACAACGTGTACCATTAGTAATCCATTTAATTTTGTTCTAAATGTAGTTTAAACCGGCCAATAGACCAGCCATGCTGACAAGGTTTTAAAGTTCGCGTTTTTGAACTTTGGATTCGGTGAGTGACTAGAAACAAGGTGGTTCCAAAATTCTACCCTCCTAACCCTTTTAATTGGTGGACATGGTTTCAAACTTAACATTTCATTACTATTCATTTCATTTCTACTCAGATAAATTTGAAATTATAGAAATTAGGGTATCTGCAAATTTCGATCCTAGTTCGAACGTCATGGTTTCCTTTTCTTTATTCGCAAGTGGCACTAGAAATAAGTGGCATTTGGCACCGAATTAAGAAGAGTTCTTCTAAAACCAAAGCTGTAACGCGTCATTAGTAGGTAAAAGAAGGAAAAATCGTGCGGAACACCAATATAGTAGTGGACTAGTGGGCTAGTTGTTTAGGCCCAGACGTGAACTCCTTATTGTTTTTTTTTTTCTCTTTTGTTCCAATATAGGACTGAAGAATAACAAAAATACCTAATATGTACACCAAAATGAACCTACTATATATAAGCATAGAACCAACAAAAATGGTGCGTTTTCTTCATCACAATTAGGCTTTTTTTGGTAATGAGAAGAAGATCTTAGATAGGGTGTAAAATCAGATCTTCATTTTAGTTTGTGAATTGTGAAGCAATTCTAGGGTGTCTAGCTTTTTTTAGGTAATGAGATACGAAGATCTTTTGGTCTTTCTCAATCCAAAAAACTTTCATTAGCAAATCTCTTCTTGGGAAATCTAATTAGTGGGGAAGTATCCCATTAATATTTGTGCTTTTTTGTTTCAACTTACAGCACAATACTTGATCATATAAATGCATGTGAAAGATTTGCGAAAATCTTCTAAAAGATGTCAAGAATCTCTTATTAGGAGATAAATAGATATACCAAATCTCTTAAATAAGATTAGTTAATTACTATGCAAGTAAAAATTATCTGCTAGCAAGATCGTATATACTTGGAATTTGGACACCTTAATTTCTGGTTCCAGTTAAGCTTAATTAGCTTAGTAAGTTTCCAGCTCTAAGTAGCTGCTATAGCTATGTACGGTACCTAGCTAGCTGTTGCATTGCATGGTTGAACCTAATAAGTAAGATTGTCCTCAGATCATATCTTGTTATCATCATTTAGTGTTGGCCGAAAGCCTGAAGTTAAGTTCCGCTCATTTACGCCATTGTTGGCGTAGTTACTTAAGTTTGGTTCAACGTATCAGTTCATGCAATTTCTGAAAATATATTTTGATATATATATGACCAAGTCTGCAGGTACATATATCATCGATCATAATGCTGTAAAAACTGTATATAGAGCATCGTATCCACTAAATAACTAAAGTCCAGTTAAGCGCATAGGAACACTTAGCATCCTCAAATTTAAGGCACTTCTATATCTAATGAGTCGATCGATACACGTAATTACTCATTAATTTGGATAACTAGAAGTGCTGCCTGTGCAATCAATTTAAAGTACATGATAAAGAAAACATGAACTTTTAAAAACTGACAAAGCCTCTAAACAATGAGATGAGATACTTAACAACGGGTGCAGAAAAAAGTAAGAGTGGCAAAAGAATGGCATGGAGGAGAATTTGAGGATTTTGCATTATCTATATCTAAAATATTTAATTCACCCATATACTCCATGCTAGCTAGGAATAGAATCATTTCTTTAGCTAAGTGTCATGTATAATGAATGACATTAAGTGAGGTAGTATCTTGTAGATATGCTTCTCTAATATACTTAAAGTGTCAAAGATGTTAGTTGGTAATAGCAATCACGATCTGTGATCAAAACTCGTTCGCATACAGCGGAACTCCCAAAAGATCACTTACACTTGCTTATAAAATGGCGATACATTTAAGATCATAATTCTCTAGTATTACTATACTTTGAGATAATGCACCTTCTTGCATTTGCCATGTCAAAGTTATCGGTTATTCTCCTTTCTATGTTTTGCTTACTGAAAGCTAAGAGAAAAGATCTTTGAATATTAAGGGAGAAGCTCATGAATTAGCTACTCTAAATTAACACACAGATGAACACATATAGTTAGCAACTTGGCCGAAACTTTTGATTATCATTATCATTACAGAAGTAGGAGTAACAATAATAGTTAAGAAAATATCAGCAAGAAGCAGAATTGTTTTATAAATTTATCATGTATTATGCAGATAGTAACTCTATCATCTTCCGTTGCATAGGAAAGGATGGGAGTATTATCCACAACAAAATTAACGCAATTGATCTGTGTACGTACATTTAAAAAATTCAACACAGTTATGCTTGTTGAACCAACTATTATAGATGAAAATGTGAAACCCACTGCCTTCTTATGAATTGCACAAGAACTTATCGGGGTGAAATCGAACTAATTAGAGAGATAGCTTCAGATCCAAATCTATTTCTTGAGTATCATTTGAGTATTCCCCTGAGTATTGGCTGCTCGACCCCATTGAGTTGAACCTATCTTTCCTTGTTTTCTTTGTTTGTGCTGAATCCTATACGTGTAACGAATAACAGCTTCATTGATTAGTGAAAAGTCGAACTAAGAAAATTAAGAAATGAAAAGATTTTATAGAAAGTTACCTCCAAGTTAAAGCTCATTAGCGGCCTAGTCATGCCAGGTTGGGTGGCGTACTGACCGCCAAAGAGACCATTGTTTTGATTGCTCCATCTATTCATTGCAGGATAATTTGGTTAGATATACAGACATTCTTTTTGCTTAGTACAGGACTGATTAAGCTTTAAAGCTTGCTGATCAATACCCTAGTTTATGAACATATATGCCTCTAAAATATTGTGATCTATAACGTCGTCGAATGATGATATTAACCACTTAAGTTCGAAACTCGTCACCGCCTAATCCTACTAAAAGATAAAAGAAGTTTACCCTAGTTTTATGACGAAGAACACAAAGGACTTGGTCGTATAAGAAAGTATAATTACCTAGTTGGATTACAAGATTGAGCATCGACATATCGAACATCAGATCCTTCCATCTCTCTGTAACCCATCTGATCAATAACCAAATTGTGTTGTCATTAGTTTCATTTTAGCAATAATTAAAACCCAATATAAAAAATATCAAAAGATGCAGAAGGAAAACCCTAATTTAGGTAGTTTCATATTATAATCAAAATACACCTAATTTAAAGATAAAATAAGAGATCATTATTGAGTCTAAGATTTCATGTTTTTTGAGATTGATTTCATTCCTATATTTTATTTGATCATATCTCTACCACTGGATATTTTTACTCTTTGACTAATAATAATAATTAACCAGTGATTAATTACCATGATATTAGGATGATGATGTTGAGGATGATAACCATAAGATGGTGATGAAGAAGACGAATACGAAGACGAAGGAATCGATGAATATGTTGTTTCTAGTACTCTCACATCTTCCTGCAACCATTATAATCAACCAAACATCAAAACTTAACCCAGGAAATAATTAAGACAAAAATTAAGGATTAAGGTGTTGTGATTAAGGTCTAATTACCTGATGATGAAAAGGAGAATTAGGAGGAACATAAGCACAACCCAATTGTTGATGTAACCTAATCTTCTCAAGCTGAGCAACACCAAGTCCTCTTTGTGGTTGTTTAGGTTTATCTGAGTTATTTTTCTTTCCTTTCTTTGATGAAGAACCAGAACCAGAGCTAGTAGATCTTCCATTTGATCCTCCCCCAATACTTAATTCTCCAAAATAACTGCTGCCCATTTTCTTTTTTGTTTAATCTCTCTACAGTCTTCTGTATGATCTTCTTCTCCTGTTTACTAGACTATGGAAGTGTTGAGATTCTGTAGTGAATATAGTTCGCCTTATAAAGCTCTAATATTTTTGATTATGCATCGCTGGATATGATTCAATTTATGAGTATAAAATTTTTATAGATTTTTTTTCTTTCTTTTCATGTCGTTTTTATAAGAACTTCTATAAAAAAAGAAATGAAAATTTAATTCTTAAATATTTTTCCTTTTTAAACTAATTTTTTAAAAGTTTTCTTTGTTTAGACTTGAAACTTCTAATGGCGGATTGAAAGCGATTGTCATTTGAATCTTTTGAATTTATTATTAGCGAAAATCAATTACCTACGGGTTTCTTATTTTGGCCCAATTCAGCTGGATCCTTGCTAGTGTACAGTAAATCACCCAATTTATTAAGTGTACAAAACGATGTATATCCGCGGCTACTCGTATTGTGCATTGGATTTAGGATCATGGGAGGATTTGCTTGCACGCAGTTTAAGTATTTTTGATTTAGCAACATCACAACCAACGGTATTAATTAATGATAAGAATGCCGGGATTATTAATGTACTTAAAGACCATAAAATGTTACAGCTTACATGCTGAATACGCATTCTATCTCATTCTAAAAAATAAGATTCTCCGCAATCAATAATTTGTTAAATGCACGTTTAATCGGAAAAAGTTAGCTAAATTGTTTTGACATTATCAATCAAAATCCGATGGAGATATTAGACTGTAGATTCGTTGGAGTTGGGTCAAGTCGTACGGTCATTCGTGTACGGGTATAGCTTAACTAATCTGCTAAACAATTGCACTCCCTGCCCACATAAAGTAAGGTTGTAATGAGACCCTTAACTAAAAATCTAATTCAAAACCAGTTGGCAATACTTTAAAGAAGAGTTCACGCCAACAAGTGATAAGCTGGCTAGGCGATCATTAAAAAGAAAAAGAGTTGGCTCGATTTCCTTGATAAGGTAAAAGGGGGAAATGGCTAGGCTTTTCCACAAAAGAAAATGAGCATGAAAATGAAAAAATTGATAGTTGATGCCAAAATCGGCTCTCGAAAAAAATCACATCGGAAAATCATCTCAAAAAAGGAAAATCTGATTGTTAAACTTGTGGTCCACGATTAACTGGACAACCAAATAAATATTATATGTGAATGTAGAGGTGTAAATTGGAATTTGTGCAAAGACGAGCGTTTAGTGTCAAAGACAAAGATGCTAAAATTTGAAAGATGGATAAAACGTGACTTCTATAGATTAATAGCACGTTTGTTAAATGGGACGTTTGTTTGACTAATTTAAGTACGAGCACAAAGACAAGACGCGCGTCACGGATAAGCACGTGGCCCAAATTTTTTGACCCAAACACGTTAAGAGAGCACGTCATAACATGTACAAATACACCATATATGACAAGGCATAATACATCACATCTTTTGTATATTTCACAAAAAAGTTCTAGCTAGTTTTTAACATTTTATGTTGGGTTATTTATAACAACACATATAATACCTTAATATTTAGAAAATATGTTTCAGTATCATTGTTATAATGTCGTCACCTATATTTAACTAGAACATTATTTTACATGACAATAATCCAGTTTTATATTTGATGGGTTATTTCTTTTTATTGAATAAACTTGTTAATTTTACTTGAAATAATTTCAAATGATATGTCTAATTAATTCATGTGATAATGTCCGACTTAATATATACATTAAGTGATTTCAAATTATTTATAACACGTGTGTCGAAGACGCCACAAAGACGCGCACGTTTATCCGGTGTCTTTGTGCGAAGTAATGTATCTTTGTGCCTAGCTTTTGACTAGTAAAGCACAAAGACGGCAAGACAACACGTTTAAATCGTTGGCCATAAAGACGAAAGACGGCACATGGCACGTGAAGCACGCGACTTCGTGTGTCGGGCTATGCCGGGCCGGCACGTTTTACACCTCTATGTGAATGGTGCAACCAATAGATGCGTTTAGTGTACAACTGCTTAATTTGAAAGATGGATAGATTAATACTATGGAAAATGGGTCATTTGTCCAAAAAAATTTAAAACCTGGTTCAAATGGACAAGTAAAAATTATTATGGGTGAAATGGATACAAAAAAATAGCAAGGATGAAACTGGTTACATCCCGGGTATTTTTATATTTTTGGCCATTTAAACAGTATCAAAATCTAAATGTCTTTTTCACCCGGGAATTATTGATTTTGGTAATACTAACAATAACCGTACCACAGTATATCACTTTCATATTCTCTGATTATACTTTCAAGAGAGACGTTAATTCTTGGGAGAAATAAAAATCTATCTCCATAAGAATTTGCTTATTTTAGTGTGCCAATTCAATCCACCCTATATTTCCTGAAAAATACTTTTACATTAACATGTACCAAAAATAAAGTAAGCAAAACTTAATTTTGCAAACTCTCCAAAGATCTTTCTTCTTATGCCAGATGAATTATTTGTTTGGTTGTCATTTTGAGATCTCAACTAGGTCTTCCATAGATGTAGGATTTATTATCGGTATCTTTGTTTTAGTAATCTATTGATTTGGAATGATTTGGAATGAGTCGATGTGATCTAAAATCTTAAGTTTTCTTCAATTGCAAGAAAAAGAAGAACAAACGTGCCTATATTAAAGTGAATCGTACGATCACACATTCTGTAAGGTTGCACTCTTCAACCATATAGAATTTGATAACTCCATAGTTTCCCCTAGAATAAGATAAATAACCCTCTGTAGCACCCATGAAATCTTGGAGTACACTAATAAAAAGATGATGTACACGACATGCAAATAATTTTCATACTTCTGATTCACCGTCTGATAACCACAAACTCAAAGTGGTTGTCATAAAAACAACATTGTGTAATAGGGACTCTTTTGATCTCCTTGGGTCATCTCGTTAATCCTCACTCTATCCCATTTATAATTTTCTGCTTCGAGTCTGGCTGTAAACGATTCTTATTTCTTCAATAAACTTCTTTTTCACGATCAAAAAAAATATATATATATATATTGTGTAATAGGGGTATCGTTTTGCTTGGAGGTGTACAATCGTTCGTAAGTGATACTCTATTTTGGATATAGGTAAATAGATTTAAAACGCATAATACAGATCAAACTACACATTTCCAAGATTACATAGATGTCTAGATGTGGACTTTCCATTAAGTGATCAAACAAGTTAATTTGAAGCTATATATAATATCTATCATTCATCACGACCCAGTAGAAGAAGACTAGAAGTTCAAATCATATCAACTAAATAAATTAGTTGTTGTGATACTGTCACTGAACCAAATCGGATTGAGCTGTTTGGAGCATGATTCGTAGGGTCATTTGCTTTATTTATATACCTACGGTGTGTAATCGTGTGGTGGAAAGCCAAATGAAACCTCTAATTATTTTAATTAACTATGTTCATGTGAATCCGACAATGGCCCATACAAACATAAAAATAAAGAGACATTTACTATTAAACATGTCTCTTTCTAGGTTAGAAACCAAAAGCTAACCTAAAAAATGGTTCGAACAATCATATTTCATTCAACCAAAAACGATAGAAGTATGATGTGTAATCAGTTGTTGGATGTTAAAAGTTAAAACGATAAAACATGATGTGTGGGTAGTAGTTGTTTGAAAGCTTATGAATGCAAGTACTCAACGGTAGGGGCCTAGCCATGATCAAAGCTAAGAGCGGTCAAAAGAAGAAAACCTCGTATTTGGAAGAAAAAAATCTAATTTAGGGTATTTGTACCAGAACATATTTAACATACCCAAAAACACAATTCACAAGCGGGAGCAGTTGTACCCACTTTCCATAAGCTGCCTCCGCCTTGCTTGGCGCCCAGTATAGACACCGAATGCAGACGTTTACAGCCACCACTATAGTAGTACTTATTACTGCATAAGTAAAACTTACAGTGATGGATCTCATTTTCCTACCTTGGGACAGAGAGAAAAGCTGTTGGGAAGAGAGGAAGAAATGAGCTTGTACAAGGAGGACCAAATGACTATTTAGACCGGTCGTTCGACACCGACTGAGGTGAAACTTGGGATATTATTCTACAAGGTAACAAAAAAAAAAACGGAAAATGGGTCATTTGTCCAAAAAAAATTAAAACATGGTTCAAATGGAGTAAAAATTATTATGGGTGAAATGGACACAAAAAAAAATAGCAAGGATAAAACTGGATTTATCCTGATGTAAATTAAAAATAAGAAAAAGAATTTGAAAATGGGTAAGATGAAACAGGTTACATCCTGACTATTTTTATATTTTTGTCCATTTAAACAGTATCAAAATCTAAATATTATTCACCCAAGAATTATTGATTTTGATCTTTTTAACCAATTTTATAAAAAAAAAAATTGGTGTAACAGCGTGAAGGTTACTCCAAGCGAGTTCATGAAAAGCACCAACTTGAATGTAATAAAATAATAATAGTTATATGTTAATGTTAGATTTTATCTGCCTCTTTATAATCTAACACGCACACAAAAAAAAAAAAATAGTCAAGATTTCGTTACAATCTAATCCTCTTGTTTTCTGCTCAAATAATGTATCCATCTCGAAAACCACCGCTGAACATATTTATACTTCTTGATTGAAATGTTGAATATTTTTTTGCATCTAGTACCTAATATCAGCGAATAAAATAAAAGAACGTTCAATAACTAAGTTTGACATATTAACTCTTCTGAAGGCTGAATTTTCCTTTGCATAGCACTGAAAATAACAATTATATATTCAATTTAGTAATACATAGCTTGTAAAATTAGATGCAGATCGGTTTCCAACTTTAGTGGTCATCCGTATATAAAACAACACGGAGTTTTAGTTTGCGTATTCAACCCAATAGAAACCAATGAAGTGTTGTAATTGCCGTTTAAAAATAAATAAAAATGAAGTGTTGTAATTGCCCCCGGACTCTTAGAGAAATTGTTTCATTTACGCAATTCATGCTTACATCGAACGAGAACTAGCTCAACTGGCAATGGCAATAAATTATACGGAGACAGAATCTAAGGGAAATCTAAGAGTAGATTATCATCACATGCAATACAGTAGTCCATTTTCTTAGACACAATAATACACCACTAGATTTGCAAAGCAATCCCTATGAAACCGCTGCAACTTCTACTGCACTGTTTCTCCATGATATAGAAAAAGAAAAAATATACCCAAGATCATGCGAAATTCCTATAAGCAAACTTCGCCCCTCAAAATATGTAGCATTGTGAAGTGACCAATATTTATCTCGTGGGCCAATATGAATGGGACAGTTTAAGTAGTGTACCAAATTTTCAAAGTCACTTAATATTTGGCTCGTCTACGTGGTAACTAAAATGTCATCATATGCATCTAGAGGTGTAAACGTACGTCCCGGCCTGTGACCCTAAAGACACGAAGTCGCGTGCTTCACGTGCCATGTGCCGTGTTGTGCCGTGCCAACGATTTAAATGTGTTGTGCCGTGCTGTGTTTTACTATTCAAAAGCTAGGCACAGCACAACCCACGGGCACAGCACACGAATAAACGTGTCGTGTTGTGCCGTGCTGGCACACGTGCTATAAACAATTTGAAATCACTTAATGTATACATTAAGTCGGACATTATCACAAGAATTTAATTAGACAACATATCATTTGATATTATTTCAAGTAAAATTAACAAGTTTATTCAATAAAAAGAAATAGCCCATCAAATATAAAATTGGATTATGGTCATATAAATTAATGTTCTAGTTAAATATAGGTGACGACATTATAACAACGATATTGAAATATATTTTCCAAATATTAAGGTATTATATGTGTTGTTATAAATAAGCCAATATAAAATGTTAAAAACTAGCTAGAATAGTGACTCTTTTGTGAAATATACAAAAAATGTGATGTATTATGCCTTGTTATATGGTGTATTTGTACATGTTATGACGTGCTCTCTTAACGTGTTGTCTTCTTTGGAGCCACGTGCTTATCCGTGCAGCGTCTTTGTCTTTGTGCTCTGTGCCAATTAGTCAAACCCGACACGTCCCATTTAACTAACGTGTTGTCCGTCTTTGGCTAAGTCACGTCTTTGGTCAAATTTGTGCTCAATTTTAGCGTCTTTGTCTTGTTTATGCTCGTCTTGGCATGGCCCAATTTACACCTCTATATGCATCCCATATTCGGACTTGTGACTTTAGATATGAGCAAGGTAATCCAAACCCATCAATATCCTAAACGTGGCCAAAATTCCTAGGACTCTTGCGACCAAAATTTATATTTAACCCGTATCTTCGCTCTTGAGTTGAGAATTGAAAATTTTGCGTGTGTACATCTAATAAAGAGAACAACCTTGGATCAATTGTTTGGGTATGATAAAGAACGCGTAAGTGGGGGATAAAAAAACTAACTGGGGATATGAATTACTAACCCCATCCAATAATATCCGTTAAGGGGTGTTTTTGGGGGCGGAATACTAAAATACCCTTCCATCTAAATTAAAATTTAAAACTAAAAATCAAAATCAAAATCAAACCCTAACAAGTTCTTAAAGATAGGTTAATTTGAATTGTTCTTGAGAAAGAAGAAGAAGAAGAAATGGCTTTATTGAAAAGGTACATGATACCTAATCATATTTAAAGTGTTGTTGTTTTAAAACTTCGTTTGAGTTGGAATCATAAACTTTCGATTCACTCGCGGCTTGTGTTTATGATGAATACCCTACTATTTTTTTGTTCCGGCGTAGTTTTTAGGATGAATACCATGCCGGTACTAGTGCTGGCATGGTTTTTTATGATGAATACCATGCCGGTACTAGTTCTGGTATGGTTTTTTAGGATGAATACCATGCCGGTACTAGTTCTGGCATGGTTTTTAAGATGAATACCATGCCGGTACTTGCTATTTCAGACAAGTTTTCTGTATATTTTGTCCTCAAACCGGCATGGTACACTTGGGAATCAACCACGCCGTCACTACTACCGGCATGCTCGATAATGAACTTTATATGCCGGTAGTGTACTTCCAATTTTCAAAATTTGGGGATATTGTGTACCGGCATGGTGAAAGTATGAATACCATGCCGGTTTGGTCACTGCCGGCATGGTATTCATACTTTTATCATGCGATAATGAGTTTTTCAGGGGCAACAATGGCGAATTCAATGAAAAACAAAATCAAATTTCAAAACATTAATACCTATATATGAGTAATTGGAGCACTTATATGTTCAACTAGTTTACTTTCCTGGGTTGGTTCTTCACCTAAATCTTCATGATCATAAATATCTTGATTTGATGTTGTTGCATCAACAAATTCAATGATAATGATTTATTCTAATGATTATCAAACTAATCTATTAACTTAACTAATTATATTTAACCACTAAACATGATTAGTAAGGGGTAGATTAGGAATTAGATAAAATGCTTAGATAAGGGGTGACCCTGATTTGATATTTAAATCCAGTTTTTGTCTTTTTCCTCTATCCCCTAATTAGTTTTTTTGTCCCCCAATTGCGAGTTCATAATAAACTGGGATGAGAATGCTTGAACTAAACCTGGCATTGCAATTCAAAGTTTATATTGGAAAAAGATTCACAAAATTGGTCAATTAACCCAATAACGACAATTCCTGGGTGAAAAAGACATGTAAAATTTGATAGTGCTTAAATGGACGAGAATGTAAAAATAGCCAGGATGTAAACAGTTTCATCCTACCTATTTTCAAATATTTTTTCTTATTTTTAATTTACATCATGATGCATCCAGTTTCACCCTCCCTATTTTTTAACTTTAAGCCGGGATGAATCCAAATTCATTCTTGCTATTTTTTGGTGTCCATTTCACCCATACTAATTTTTACTCGTCCATTAGAACCATGTTTTAAAAATATTTGGGAAATTGACCCAATTTCTCAAAAAGATTTGCTTATTGACTCGAATTCGGTTAGTGACTTAAAATGCAGCATGAGAGTGATCGCCCTTTGTGAGGGTGATCCAAAATATGTTTCATGGCCTAAAATTCGCTGAATGACCCGCAAATTTTCTTTGTAATCCTGAATCTTCTTTCTTCTATCAAATATTCCGAATCCAAAATATCTCAAGAGAAGTCTTAGCTATATCAAATCTTCTTTCTTCTATCTATATTCAAGAAGGTGTGATGGATACCCGAATATGGGTTGGAAGTGATCATGGTCAATATACGGTCAAGGGTGGAATTAGAGAACAAGGGGATCAAGGTGAGCCGGATTATCCAACTAATATTGCGTGGAGCCATGAGTACCCTCATAAAATCAATTTCTTTCTTTGGCTTATTTCTCATGATCATCGGGTAATGACGACGGATAATATTTTAAGAAGAGGTATGGATGTCTCTAGTGAATGTCGTTTTTGTGAAGAAGATAATGAATCGAGCTCGCATTTGTTCTATGAATGTTGGAGAATCCGAACAATATGGGATTATTTTGTTGAAGTGTGTCATTTTAGATAGACATATGACCCTAGTGTCACTATATCTATAAAAACTTAGAAGTTTAATTGTGGAAATTAAAGGCTTAATCGTATATGGAATAACACCCCGGTTGTTATATGGTGGTGCATATAAGAAATGTAAGAGTCTTTGAAAAAAAAAAGAAATGTTTGGCAAGCCTCATTAGATATATCAAACTACAAGCTTTCTTTTGGGCCGAAACGAATACAAGGATGTTAGGGCTCACGACAAATATGGTGATCTCTTTATGAGATTCATTATACCGGCCTCCGTAATTTTTGTGTGTGTTTTATCTTGGGTAGCCGAATCCCCTTTCGGTTCCCTTTTTGTTCGGTTGTAATCATTGGGTTGAGGTACCCCTCTTAAGTGGAACGCGTAATTGGGGGATATTAAAACTAATTGGGGATATAGCTACATGACAAAAACTGGATCCAAATATCAAATCTGGGTCACCCCTTATGTAATTATTTTTTTAATTCCTAATCTAGCCCTCACTAATCAGGTTTAGTGGTTAATAATAATTAGTAAAATCTTAAGTATATGGGTGATAGATTAGTGTGTATTTTTATTTGAATTTGTGTGAGTGAGGTGAGAGTACAAGGAGGGAAAAATATTTTTGAGTGGAAATTTTTTTGTGAAAATGGAAGATGATTGTGAGGAGAGAATTGCAGCTGTTGAATCTTTAGCTCAACTATCATATCTTCAATCTTCGGTTAATGATAACAACTCACAATTGGAATTATATGATGAACCAACACCCTTGGATCATGATTTTCGTGAGCATGAAGTGGTTTTTGAAGAACCAACCCAAGAAAGTAAACAAGTTCAACATACAAGCATCCCTAACACACGAAGAGTAATCTTTGCTAAGAGATCGAACGATTTTCATTTTTTTTTGGAAACCGTCATTTTTTCTCTGAAAAAGCTTGGTGCCGGCATACTCGTAGTATGAATACCACGCCGGCACCACCAGAACCGGCACGGTATTCATACTATTTCCATGCCAGCTTAAAATATCCCCATTTTGAAACAATTACCGGCGTGGTCTTCAACTAAAAATATCCATGCCGGCACGTAGTTAACTTTTTACCTACCACCCAATATTCCATGAGAGAAATGCAAATGGAGATACACTACGGCAAACCGGGTGATGTGTGTATTTGTCCCGACATGTCTTCATTAGGGCTTCCATGTCGTCATATGCTTGTGAATTACAAAGAAGTAATACCTATTGAAGTTATTGATCCGTACTGGAAGCAACTATCTTTCACCCCTCCCCCTACGGAAGCTCCCGGACAATCAACATGGGATACGAACGAAGCAAAGGAATTCTATGAAGCTTACTCATGTAGAAACTCGGCTAGCCAGCAAGTCTTGTTGAGCCAACTAAAGCTAATTACACGGCCATGGATAGCACAAAGTGAAGAGCCAAGAAAGGGAGATCCTCCCGGTAGACGACAAACTAAAATTCCAAGGATAAAACAAAGGAAAGAATTGAAAGAAATGACTCGACGTGAAGAAGAACTCGCGGCAACTAAGAAACGAGATTTATCCGCAAGTGAGATTTCGGAAGCAAGATTCGCGGAAGCGCCGGTTCCAAACAAAAGGGGTAGGCCGAGGAAGGAACCGCTATCAAGTCAACAACAAACGACGGGTTCCGTATCCACACCAAAAGCCGATGGATTGGAGGTTCCAAAGAAAAGGGGGAGGCCTCCAAAGGTACCAACATTGAGCTACCAAGAACAACAAGGTGATGATTCTGAAGCCACACCCATAGTCGATGTATCGGAGGTTCCAAAGCTCGAACGTGGGACCCGATGTGAGCAAGCTTGTTTTTTTTTTTTTTTTTTTTTTTAGATGAACCTTGTGTGCTCAAATGTAAATGTGGGTCCTATAGAAAGCGTTGAAGCAGCTTCTGGAGCAGGCCCGGGAGAGCGTTGATGTGTTGGAGCTGAAACGCCTTCTTCTGGAGAAAGAGAGCTTTGATTGGGGACGGCTGTGTGCGCCGACCAACTGGGGCCGGGATCAAGTGGGACCCTCCGCGTTCCCCGATCGAACGTCGACCAGTGTTTATTTGGAAAGCCTGCTGCGTGCGCTGTTTTATTCGAATACCAGCCTTGTGACTTTGATCAATACCGGACTTGAAACTTGAGGAATACCGGACTTGTGACTTGATCAATACCGAACTTGAAACTTGAGCAATGTCGGACTTGTGACTTGATCGACTTGTGACTTGATCAACACCGGACTTGAAACTTGAGCAATACCGGACGTGTGACTTGATCAACACAGGACTTGAGACTTGAGCAATACCGAACTTGTGACTTGATCAATACTGGACTTGTGACTTGATCAACACCGGACTTGAAACTTGATCAATATCGGTGTTTGGACCCAATACCAGCCTTGTGTACTCCAACGTGAATGTGTGTTCTGTCGTGTGTGACTACACATCTCACGCGTTTTTATACAAGTCTTTGACTCATGTCTTTTATTGTAGAATGAAGAAAAGAACTCATGTTGAGATGTCTTAAGGGGATAATCTTTGGTGCCAAGTCGGAGGCGTTGATGAACTTCAAAGATATGCCGAACATTGATGATGAGTTGTTCATCGCGCCCTTTCAACTATATGAAAATATCCGTTCCACAAGATAACCCTTCTCCTATCGACTTCAAGGTTTTTCATGTTCCGCTTGGCCCTCATGAAGGATGGATGAGACGTATGTTGAGCAATGAGTACATCAAAGATAACATGACCGGAGCGCGAGATTATTGATGCGGCTTGAGTGTTGAAACGGCTCGAGAGGATGTTAAAGTGGTTTCAGTGCGAACGTTGAGGTGGATCCACAGAGACGGTGTTGAAGAAGGATTCTCGAAGCGAACGTGGGTCTCGGAGAGAGCATTGAGGCGGCTCTTGAATAGACCATTGAAGTAGATTCTGCTAGAGGGAGCGTTGAAGTGTTTCCTTCTTCAGTTCGATTTACCCTTGCGAATTCCATGCTTCTTGACTGAACATCTCTCTCATGTTGAAGAATTCCTTAACTAACGGTGAAGGAACTTCATGCTGAGCATCAGTCCCCAAGCGTGGTTTACATGGTTTGTTCGTAGTGGTTGTTGTCGAGCTAGATATGGAATATCTTGGACATTGTTTCATCATTGTAAGGGGTAGGCCGCCAAAGGTACCAACATTAAGCTACCAAGAACAACAATGTGATGATTCCGAAGCCACACCCATAGTCGATGTATCGGAGGTTCCAAAGAAAATGGTAGGCCGCCAAAGGTACCAACATTAAGCTACCAAGAACAACAAGGTGAGCATTCCGAAGCCACACCCATAGTCGATGTATCGGAGGTTCCAAAGAAAAGGGGTAGGCCGCCAAAAGTACAAACATTGAGCTACCAAGAACAACAAGGTGATGAGGCGGCGGTGCCAAACAAAAAGGGAAGGCCAAATAAGGAAGCTACATCAAGTGAAGTACATCAAGATAAAAACTTCGTAGGCACGACCAAAGTTGATGTAGTTTCGGTTCCAAGGCGAAGGGGTAGGCCAAGGAAGTATAATCTCCCGTCACATACCGCAGACATTGGGAGTGTAGATATTGCAGATGATGGTTTGGATATAATTAAGCTAAAAGTTGGTAATATGACGATGTATAAGGATTCCAAAACGGGTATGACTTATAGACATTACCATACCAAGATAGAGTCTTACATAGACCAACTTCCTGAGGCTATACGCGAGTTTATTGTGTATACGGATGATGTCGATGGAGATGGAAATTGTGGCTATCATGTCGTGACCGAACAATTAGGAATCTTCGAGACGGCGGTCAGTAGAGGAATGACACCATGCCGATATGCTAGAATGAGTATGGCCGAACAACTTGTGACAAAGAGGAGCTTTTATGAGCAATTGGTTGGTCAAGGAGAGGGGTTTGATGATATGTATGCTCAAGTGTTAGGACCCGAGCAGGAGATGAAGTTTCTTCCTTCTCAATATTGGATGTGAATGCCGCTTTGTGGGCATCTAGTGGCGGATACATTTAGATGTGTTGTTCATTATTTTAAGCCCACCTTAGAAGTAACATTTATACCAAAGTGGTGAAAATGCGAAGGATCCCTTAGGAAGAGAAGATTTATTTTGGCGTTCGTGAACGGTAATCATTTCATTATTCTAAAACTCAAGGAAAATTGTCCATTGCCACCAGTTTGTGGGATGGTAAAAAACAAGAATTTGGATTCCAGTGTCTGGAAGGAATGGATGGCATTGTATGAGGAGAATCACCAATTTTGGGATGCGTTGGCCTTATCAAAGAAACCTCTTCAAGAGGAGGATTGGCAACTTCATACGTGTGGAAGCGATGATGAGTAATTTGGATATATGTGGTTCACTAATACGCAACCTTTTGTTTTTTTGGAAGTTTGAATTGTAATCATTAAACCGTATGCTATGTACGTGCTGGCATGATTTAATTCAAACTTTACAATGCCGGAATTAATCCCGGCTTAGAAAGGCTTTTCTCTTTTATGCCGGAAAATCACCATATATAAGTACACAGAGATATTAGTTTAAGTTCCGTCGTTAAAAATAACTTCCTAACAATGCCGTAATTATACACATATCAATTATGTGTCAGGAAAAGAAAGATTACCGGAATTATCTATAAAATCGAATCCATAACGGAATTCTAAATTCCTTTAGTCTGCAAAGAAATCAGTTTTCTGGCATTATTGTTACAATTTCGACCGTGTCGGTTCTGAGAAAAAAAAAACATAAAAATTGCAATGTTTGACATAGATTAACCAATACATTATGTTCTAAGCCAAAAATAAATGAAATCAACATCTCCAAAGTTTAGCAAGACAGATAAAATAACATAAGCAAAGACTAGATTGTTTAACAAACCATATGTAAAGTTAAGATGTTCCAAACCGAAAACAAATGAAACAAAGATGTTCAAAGTTTAGCAAGACACACAAATAAACATAAATCGACAGTAGATTGTTCAAAGACATATCTAATACTATAAAAGAAACATTAACAAACACCTTAGATCACTCGATCCTTGGCTTCTTGTGAACCCTCTTCTTCCTTTCCTTCCACAAGTCCTTTGTATTTGGATCTTCAATTTTGTATATCTTTTCCTCGACTGTATCCATTTCTGCCGGGGTTAGCACCTCTCCTTTCTTGTTCTTGCATTTAAACCAATCTCCCAATTTTCCTATCCGCGAACGTTGTTGTCATATTTTTCCATTAGTATGTTAACTTTTATAAGTTTATAGATATACATTCAAATAATAGGAAGTGAACCAGAATTACGTACCAACAAAAGGAGGGTCTTTTGAAGTACGGGTACAGTAAGTTTTTCAGGAGTTGTGAAGGGAGTATCTGCTTGTGGAGGCACTGTTTCGGTGGACGGGCGTACAATATAAGAATGTGAGTACCTCGAATGACCTCCGAGGAAGCTTGGTTCCGACTCATAACCGTTTTCCGCCAATTCCCATCCAACCTTATCCAGCATTAGTTGTTGTTCTTCCCTTTCATTCCAATGTACAAGTAGAGGAGTTGGTTTGTAAACTACCAGCGTATGTTGTTCATCTGATAGGCATTGAGGAAAGTCATGAGAGAATTTGGCATCAGATTTACCCGTAAGTTTTTTCTGTTTGTACCCAAGTTGGCGCATCACACAACGAGGGTTATGCATAACAAATCCTTTTGGATGAAACAATGGTTTGTTGTAAAATGCTACATTGTCATGCCTTTCAAAGTGAACTCCTCTTTCGTTCCTATATGGGTCAAACACAACATCTTCGACAGCGATAGAGTCCAAATCCTCTCTCATGGCGAGTAACCGAGTTCTGTTATTGGGCTTCGTT
Source organism: Papaver armeniacum (assembly GCA_023531295.1). Taxonomy (NCBI): domain Eukaryota; kingdom Viridiplantae; phylum Streptophyta; class Magnoliopsida; order Ranunculales; family Papaveraceae; genus Papaver; species Papaver armeniacum. The sequence continues at coordinate 201,394 of JAJJWW010012690.1, forward strand.
TTATTGTCGAAAATGTATTTCTTGGCTACAGGAAGCCGTGGTTCCAAACCATACGTTGACGACTCCAAATATTTATACTCCTTGAACAATGTTGGGAAGTGTTCATAAGCCCACACCTACGCAAATGAAAGATCATTCCAATGAAATGTATTAGAAAAGAACTAATTGGAAAACAAATTATCTAGTTCACATTACCTGTAATACAGTGAAATTCCCATTAAATTGACAGGCAGTCGCCTTAGAAGATCTACGCATCTCCGCCAAAAAAAATATGCCAAGAAAGCAGTGCCCCATGAATACTCATGAACCTCCTCCAAAGGATCCAAGTATTGTAAGTGGTTCATATGCACCCTTTTACCATTAGATAAGCAGGTAATATTGCGATGCCCAAGAGGAACAACAGATAAGCAGCAATAGTTTGCTGAATTTGTTCGGCATTCAATTCCTTGCCCATCGTATTCCCAAACAAATCTATGAGCTTGACGACTTTAATAGTATTTGTCATGGTATTCTTTGACACGTATATATTTGCTTTTGTCGTTGCCTCGTCCCAACCAAACAACTTTTTAGTCAGTTCATAAATTTTGGACCATTTTAGGGTCTTACCGTCATATGCTTTCTTAACGGCTTTTCCAAGGATCTCTAGACCTAATATTCTTTGGACATGTTCAGGGATAATGGTCATCTCGCCAAAAGGAAAATGCATGGTATCAATTGAAGCAAAAAACCTCTCCAAGAAGCAATCGTCGTCGCTTGATCAGTGGCCACATAGTTTTCTACCGCGGGATACAAGCCAGATGCTCTTACTGCCGCTTGAACAGCCCCATACTCCCCTTCCAAATCTTATGTATCCATTTGTTGATAGCGGCAAACACGGAAGGCTTTCTTGTGGTCCTATAAAAACACACCAAACAAACTTCAATCCACCTGATTATATATAAACAATATAATAACAAGATGCAAACGTCTTACATAAGTTGAATATGTCCAACGAGCCCAAGAGTCCTTGTAGTCAAATAAGAGTTTCGGATCTCTCGGCTGACCCCAGTGTTTGCCATCATTGCGTTTTGGAACTATGTCATATGTTTTTGGGAGGTGATTTGGTGGGTCCTTTTCTTTTTTCTCACCGGCTTCAACTTTAGGTTGTCCTAAGCCATGTGAGGATGAGCCACCTGCTGGATCAGGAGGTACAAGTTGCGGCCACTCAGCATCATCATCGCTGCTTGTGTCTCCCTACGGGGGAATCTCCCGAATCATGACCTTATCACGTTCCGGATCATCTCGACTACGTAGAGGCCGAGAAGACTTAGGTTTTCCTTCATCAACAACTTTTCCCTTTCCTTTCTTCATTTTTGGAGTTTTGGACCTACGTACAAAATGAGATTTAACAAAATAAGGAAATCAAAACCGGCATGGCCGATGAACATAACGATTATGCCAGCAAACGTTCCGGCATTGTCGTCTAAAGGAATTCTATGCCGGTTTCGCGGTAACGGCATCGTATGTAAATAAAATCCCATGCCGGTAATATGGGAATTGTCTACAGAGATTTAACAAAATACGGTAACCAACACCGGCATGGCTAGTGAACATTACGATACTACCAACAGGAGTGCCAGCGTTGAAACTTAGAGGGTTTCTGTGCCGGTATTCTAATAACTTGCATGCAATAAAAGGGGGATACAGGGCATATAAACCGGCATTGTATTCAAATTTAATTGTACACCCAAACTAAATTGGAATTTCAATTCACTCAATTCAATTTCAAATTCACTGTATTGCAAATTCAAATTTCCTTTTACCTAGTACAAACAATAATTATGCAAGTTTCAATTTGTGTTTTTTTTATTATGAAATAAACCCTAAGAATGCTTCAATAAACATAGACATCACTTACCTCATCATCTATGTTATTTCTTCATCATCATCTTGTTCAATAGATGCTTCTGATTTCGATTTACCACCAGGATTAGGTTTTGGTTTTTCAGGAGGTTTGCGAGGACCCATTCTTCTTTGGGTTTGAAGAATTGAATGAATTTGGTTCAGAGGATGAAACCAAATAATGGACTTTAGGGGTTTTGAAAACAAAGAAATAGAAAGAAGTTCATTTTGACCGTCAATTTTATGTAATAAATTGGTTACAATGAGGGATAATTGGTGCGGCTTGATTAAAAAGAAAATAGTTAGAATTAATGTTTTTTAATTATGAAAGGTAACAAACCTTCATATTTCCATTCTATAATCTACGGTAGTCAATTTTATGTATACGGTGCCAGCGTTGATTTGTTATAATGGAGTTTCGATTCATTATTAATGCACCACCAAAAGGTTTAAGCAAGCAAACTGACCCAAATTTAGGGTGTGTGGATGATAAATGAGTCTAAACCTTAAACAAATGGGGAGTTTGTCGAGAAATCAACGTGCAAATCCGGCCTAAACCAAGAAATGGCCGTTTCACTTGTTTCGGTCACAAAGTGAAGGAGATAGGGTTGATCTTAGGGTGCGAAGGTGTTGAGATTGTGAAGGTGTTGGCTAATGATTTGAGAAGAATAAGGAGTTTTTAGATTGTATCAAATTCTTGTTGTTATGAACCTATTTATACAAGTTTTTAATTATGAAGTGGAGAAAGTAACAAAGTCGTGTGTTGGTCATACCCACTTCTCCCATTCACTAAGTCCATGACTTCACGACACGTTCTTGTGATCGAACTTTCAATAATGTATCCCCCGGTTTGTGACATGATTGATATCTCGAGTGTGTGGATCGTGGGACCCACAGAAAGTAGCATGTAATCTTTGATTAAATAACTAAGTTATTTAGGAAGTCGATACTTTTATCGTGTGTGCTTTGCATCAAGTATATTCGCATGTATGAAGCATCGTTGTTTGAGTGTCTCAAAATAGATTTGTTGATGGTTTTAACAAGTCCTCCTTGGCCGACCACATGGTTGTATGACGGGTGGTGATCACCATGACGCCTCAGCGACCAATTAACTCGATTCATTGAAGTTGGACGGATGAGAATCTTTGAGACACTCACCGATTAGTGGAATTAAAAGGTTTAAGCTTGGGCGAAGCCGATCATGCATGTGTATAGACGGAGGCGCCCAAATTGGCCTTCATATTAATACTAAGGAAATAAACTTAAAAACATTAACCACTAAAACAACATTACACATAAAATGAAAGATATCAAGCCAATTGCAACTAACATCATTTCTTGGAACGAGATTCAAGAAGCAAAGCAGCTTCGAAATTCCTAAAAGGCTCTTTTCTCTACTTGGTATATGCGTCCTGAGCTTGATACCTATTCCCTCTGTATCTTGCAAGAAACTCGTTGTATTTGCGACATAATTTGATGAGTGCATTTGTTCGATTTTGTACATAGAGATCACAGTAATCAATTCTGTGTTTCTTACCGTCCAACAAGTTATTCATTTAAGGACCAGTCCTAACAAGACCCTAAAAAATACCCGAAGGGCAGTGATCTTCCGGCAAATCCGATACTATGTAGTAATTTTTAATTCACTCGGTTTCTTCCTCAACATCCGGTTCTATCTTAGCTTGTTTTTGACGTTTAAGGATCTCTTTAGCTTCTTTGCGATATTGTTCAAGCTTTGCTTCCTCTTCTTGTTCTCTTTTCCTCTTAAGTATCTCTTCTTCCATTACGGCAATTGACTTGGTGGGTTCTTCCTTCCTTCTTAGTTTTTCTAGTATTGTGGAAACTGAGTTGGTGGTGGTTGATGATTGATTTCCTATCGGAGTGGACAATTTGTTCCTCATAAGTTTTTCTTTTTCGAGGGCATTGATGAAATTGGTAGTTGGTGATTGATATTCCATCAGACATATGTGTTGGAGCTAACCTTGTTTTTTTTTTTTTTTTTGAGGTATCAAGTGCAATGGGTGTATCCATTCCTTTAAATAGATGAGGACATAATGGCTCTTTTCCACTTTATCATTCCGGCATTGTCAGTAACTTAGATCCCACGCTGGCAATGCTCTTTACTGGTCTATAGTTTAAAAAAATAGTCGTTAGGCATTGAATGTAATATTCCAGCATTGAATGGAGGAAGTACGACCATGCCGGTAGTGCATGCCGGCATGCTAATGTAAATAACTTCAACGCCGGAACATGGATTATTGTAGACATGATTTTAATACTTAGATACGGTATAGAAAAATATACAATATCTATGCCGGTATTTGTGAATTTCAAAAAAAAAATGGCTAGTTGTTTGAAAAATAAGACCGTTGGAGATTCATTTCTATATAATACCCCCCATTCCTTTGGAAAAATATACACAAAGCACCCACCAAATAACAAAAATCCTTCTCTCAAGAAAGAAAGCACCAAAAAATATATCAATCAAGCACGGTTAAAGCTTCACAAGCGATGGGAGATTCATCATCAAGCTCTATTTGCAAAGTAAGTAGATTGAACATTACTAACAATATATGGACACTTAAAATCTTCACTACTATGACGCATAACTAATATAATCTTCTCTTACAGAATCATCATTGCAGGTGTCAAATTTTCAAGTCACCTTCTCATCTAGCCATGGATTTTCCTATTATTTATTCAAAGTGTAGAAGCTGTGATGGGACACGCCGGTTTTGGATTGCAAAAACTGATGATGCTGAAAATGGAAGAATGTTTCTAAGGTGTTTGAATTACCCAAAGTGCGATGAGTTTCAATGGTTTGACAAAGCTGTTGAACTAGCAGAATCAAGACAAAACCACAAGGGACAATGCAAGCCTATTGATGGGTGTGATGGGTGCTATATGAAGGGAAAGGAATATGTTGAAACAGAAGATGAACCAATGAAGATGGTCCTTGACACCGATATTCCAGACGATGTCTTCGAAGATATTCGCGAAAGGCTCAAATGTTCCGCAATTGTTGAAAAGGGATGGCTTACTAAATAGGAGATCATCTTAAACCAAAAGTGCTCCATTACCATGTTTTAGTATGTTTTAATTTAAAGTTTGAAATCTAATGTAATAGATTATCTAGGAATGAAATAAATAGAGCATTCGTAACCTATTTATAAACAATACCGGCATAGTATATTTATCAAAATCCAAGCCGGAATTATGCAAAACTATGGAAGAGTAAGAAAATCAGAATTCCGGCGTAGATTCAATAAATTTTTTACTGCCGGAACTACCCATAATCTACACAAAAACATGGTCATTTTCATCCATTGTGCCCGACATGGATTTAGAGAAAATTGTTCCGTGTCGGTACCAATGCCGGCATAGAATTTAAATTGCTTTTAATTCCGGAACCAATACCGGTGCTGTGGAACTTAAACATTTGAATGCCGGCTATTCTCGTGTAAAGAAAACTTACAGAGACAACATTTTACTAGAAATCTAAACATGTTCAACATAAACCAAACAAATGAATCGTGCTTAAATGTTCTTCATCAAAGTATCATAAACCAAAAGTAAACCAAACAACTAAAGAGTTCAACCAAAAACAAGTTAGAAATTGTTCAAAATATAACAACCACCATCTAAATAACGAAACACAACTATAGAGTTCATCACTAGGTCTTTTGCTTCTTGAAAACGGGCGCCTTCCTTGTTTCCCCAAACAAAGATCTTTCACTTGGATCTTCAATTTATCAATCTTTTCCACGACTTCCTTCATTTCTTCAAGGGATAGCACCTCTCCTTCCTCGTACTTGCAACCTAACAACTTCTTCAACTTGCCAAGCCGACGCCGCTAGTTTCATACATATAACACATAAATAGTATATATATGATAATATAAAATTATGTGTACATTAAATGAGTAAGAAATTAACAATACTTACTAGCAATCCAACGGTCTTATTAAGTTGGGTCATCGTAGGTGGTGCCTCTATAGGAGTTGGAACGGGAGGGTTTTTCTGGGGTGGAACTTCGACGTCTTCCGAGCGCACGACAAAAGGATGTGACCATTCCAAGTAATCATCAATGTAGGTTGGGTCGGCTTCATCACCGTTGTTCACAAGCTCCCAATTAGTAGCATCTACCAAACGACGTGGTTCTCTATCCCTCCAATGTGTTGGTTCTGGAGTTGGATCATACTCTACCCTCAACTTTGTGGAACTTGTCATGCACTGAGAAAAATCAAGAATGTACCTTTCATGAGAGGCTGTCATGCATCTAGGTAATTGCTTGTATCCAAGTTGCCGCATTACACGTCGAGGATCAGCCATAACGTATCCCTTTGGGTGGAACAAAGGCCTTTGGTAAAATGCAACGTTATAAAACCTCAAGTATTGGCGGTTCTCTCTAGCCTCCTTGTAAGGGTCGAACACAACATCTTTGGTAGTCATCGCATCCAGAGCCAATCTCATTTTTGTCGGTCGATGATTGTTACCGAGCTTTGGATGGTTGTTGAACTCGTATCTCTTGGCTCTAGGCTCCCCGGGGTCATCAACGGGAATAAACTTCAAGAAGGGGTTTCCTTGAACAATGTTGGGAAATGTTCATAAGCCCACACCTATACAAATGTGAAATGATACATATAAAAATCAGTAAATTTTGTTTCTAAATTCATGATAAGGGTACATGTGAACAATATAAATAAGAACATAAGTGCATGCTTCAAAAAAAATAAAAAATAAGAACATAAGTTTAAAAACAAAAATACCCGGAGTAGAGTGAAATTCCCAACAAATTGGTTTGCAACCGCCTTAGAGGCCCTTCTCATCTCCGTCATCAAATGTGCCATTTCCACGGTGCCCCATGAATAGGTAAAGACCCCTTCCAACGGATCCAAGTATTAAAGGTAGTTTGCACTAACCCTGTTGCTACTAGTGTCAGGGAATACCCTAGTGCCCAAGATGAATAACAGGTACGCAGCGGCTGTATAACGAATCTGTGCGGGGTCCCATCCATCCTTCAAACTTCTTTCCTTTGTCTTTTCAAACTTCTCCTTAAGCAGGGTCAGCTTGATGGTCTTTGTTCTACTAACCTTAGATACATAGAAGCTTTCCACAGAAGTTTCGTAGTCCCAACCAAACAACTTGTTAGTAAGCTCGTGCAACTTCGTCCATTCTAGCTCAAAAGAATGATTATCTCGTTCTGCAATTGATTTTCCGATAACTTCCAATGCTAGAATGTTCTGAGCATCATTAGGGATCAAGGTCATCTCTCCAAACGGGAAGTGCATGGTATCAGTTTCACCATGATACCTTTCGACGAAGCAATTGATTGTCACAATATCTGGCTTCACATAATTTTCAACTAAAGGATATAGACCAGAATCCTTTACTATTGCTTGGACCTCTTCATGTTCCTTAGACAAATCCCAATGATCCGCGGCTTGGTTTCGGCAAAAACACACAACCTTCGTATGATCCTACAATTATGAGATAATACGATTAAGATATTTTGCATAAATAAAAAACAATACATATGCACGACATAGAAATTCTCACATAGGTATGATATATAGTACGAGCCCAAGAGTCCTTGTATCCAAATAGATACCCCGGATCATAAGAAGATGCGCCCCAAATTCTACTACGAACAAGGTCGGGTATCATGTCATCAACATGAGGAAGGTGCGAACCTTTAACTTTTACTTTGCCTTTGCCTTTGCCTTTCCCCTTGCCTTGTGTGGGTTGTTGACTTGGACCACCTTGTTCCACTACTCCTTAGATTTGGTTTTCTAATTGAGTTGGATCAATCTCATTATCTTCCTCCTCACTTTCCTATTCATCTTGCTCATCTTGCTCATCTTCCTCCTCAACAGCTCCGGTAGATTCACGGATTACGATTTTACTACGATCACGACCACTCTCCCAAATTTCCCCTCTTGTATCAGCACCCAAACGTTTTTTGTTATTCCCTCGAGGAGGCAGAGACTGAGGAGTATCAAGACCATCCTTCCTTCTTTTCTTAATGACAACATCTTTAGCTTTTCCTTTGTTAGCCTCCCTTGCTTTAGCTTCCTTTGCTTTAGAACTATTTCAAAAGAAGCACGAAATAAATATAAGACAACTAACTTTCATTTCTAATACCGGCATAGATGCACCACATTACGACATAGAATCATCACTACCGTCATACCAAAAAAAAGTAACGAACATGCCGGGAACCAATACCGGCATTTAGAAATAATTTTCGAGGATGCCGGTACACTTTAGGAAATTCCTGGATAACAAAATAGCAGTACCGGCAGATACGTAAAATAAAAACTCATGTTGGGACCTAATACCGGCATTGACAAAAAAATGTCGAAGATGCCGGTAATATTTCTGAAGTTCCTGGATACCAAAACTCCAGCACCGGCATGGAATCTAAACTAAAATGTATGACGGTACAAATAACAAAATCCTAGGGTTTTCTGTTTATTAGAAGCTCACTACCGGCGTATTATTAAAAGTTCAAATCAATGCAGGTACTGGGTTCCGAAGTGGTCTTCATCCTAAATAGAATGCTGAAACTAAGTTTCGGCGTGGTCTTCAACCTAAATTAAATGCCGGGAGACGCTGCCGGTGTGGTCTTCATCCTAGATCGAATGCCGGTACTTATTTCCGATTGGGTATTCATACTAAATTGAATGCCGGAAATATTTGAAACTCGACTGTTTCAGTTAGGGTTTCGCGATTTTGACCTAAATCCATAGCTACAAATCGATTGAAACACTAATTAAACAGTTTTAAATGACTTACCTTCTCACAGAAGCCATATTTCTGAGTAGTTGATCGTCCGATAACTCTTGTTCTTCGTGTTCTTGCTATTGAGCAATCAAAGCAAGCCTCTTTTGTAGTTTTTGTTGAGCAATCGATTTTGATTTCGGTTGGGCATTTGGTTTCTTTAGTGGAGGCATGGTTATGATTCGGGTAGGTTAATCGACGAAGAAATTTTTGATTTAACGATTAATCGTCGATGATGAAAAAAAAATTAAAACTTAACCCTAAACGAGAGTGCCGGAACTGATTTGAGAATGGGGGATAAATGATTTGGTTTTTAGATTTTAAGTTTTAGTAGAAAGGGTATAACAGTCTTTTCATAACAATTTTTTAATTAATCTAAGGGTGTTTTAGTATTTTCGCCACAAAAAAACATCCCTTAGTGAGACACCTTTGGTTGGGGGAAGTAATTCATATCCCCCAATTAGTTTTGATATCCCCCAATTGCGCGTTCCTTAAGTGCCTCTTTTCAATGAATTTTCTATTTGACCGATCAAAAAAAAAAATCTTTGTAATCCTATTGCTGAGGAAGGATCCCGTCAGATGTTCTATCTCACAATTTAGACCTCTTTTTTGTGAAAAAAAATATAAATGATATCTGATTCGAAGATAATATTTTGAGAATATGGTTTTCTTGCAAAGCTTTACATACCTACCAAAAATGAGTTCATTCCGAGACGTATAACACCACCATCTACTACTTTGAAGCTGAGCCGTTGAAAATCAACTAATTTTTAACCATTGAAATTATGATCAGTAGATGGTGAAGTTTAGTATTTCAGAATACGTTCATTTTTTGTAGTAACGTAGAGCTTTGCAAGAGAAACATATCGCCAAAATATTAGCTTCAAATCCATTATCATTTATATTTTTATTCATAAAAAAGACGTCTAAAGTGTGAGATAGTGTGATAACAAATTTGTGAGGGGATCCTTCCTCTTTTTTGAATTACCTAAAAGTAAAAAGGGTAAAACATGACCGAAGAAAGAAAAGAAAAAAAAGGAAGAAAGGGTACTCTTATTTTGCCTAGCATTTTTAGGGGCGACCCCGAGATAATTAGGGGCGACCCCGAAAGAATTAGAGGCGACCAATAAAACAAAATAGGGTCACCCAAACGTAAAACGTAGTCACCCCTTATCTCTGATTTTTTGAAATGGCAAATATGCCCTTCAATAATTGGTAGCCAACACAAGAATCGGTAGTTAATTATAAAAATCGGTAGATAATTTTATAATCGGTAGTTAGTGTATATATGTGTAGTGTCTGGATTTGTTTTTTTGAGTTATTTAGTTTTTAAGGTTTTAGAGTAGTAGGAAAAAAAAAGAGGGAGAATACCATTTTTTATTAAATCAACAACAAATATGGATGGGTATGAAGAAGAATGTGAGAAACATCACGAAAAATATCATGTTCAAGGTTCAATACTGATTAAAGAGACGATTAAATGCATTCAGCACCATTAACGTCTCAGAATCGGTAGATAATAGAGTACTTTATCTACTGGTTATACCTTTCTGTTCAAATAGAAGAGCACAATTGGTAGTCTTGTGATGTTCATTATCTACCTACTGTTTAATCGGTAGTCTCGTGATGTTCATTATCTACCGATTGTGGTAGTAGCCCAAATTCAAAATTTTCAAAAACCAATGGAATTTTGAATTTCTCTATTTTCACAATCGGTAGTTTAGTGATGTTTATTATCTCTACCGATTATACAATCGGTATTCTCGTGATGTTCATTATCTACCGATTGTGGTAGTAGCCCCATTCAAAATTTTCAAAAATCCTCTATTTTTTGAATTTTGTTTGAGCCAATAATCGGTAGTAAATGAAGTTATCCTGACTTCCGATTATACAGTGGCTCTCTTTGCCAAAATCCAACCATATTCGGTAGTCAAGATAGTTCATATAACTACCGAATATAGAGTAGCCCCAAAATGAGATTTTGCAAAAATCCTCTATTTTTTTGAATTTTGGTTGAGCCTATAATCGGTAGTATATGAAGTTATCTCGACTTTCGATTACAAAGTGGATCTCTTTGCCAAAATCCAACCATATTCGGTAGTCAAGATAGTTCATATAACTATCGAATATAGAGTAGCCCCAAAATGATATTTTGCAAAAATCCTTTTTTTTTTTTTGAATTTTAGGGTATCCTATAATCGATAGTATATGAATTTATCATTAACTTCCGATTAATAGTAGCCCAAATACGCATTTAGCGCAAATTCATATCAATCGGTAGTCTATGTATGTTTTTTAACTACCGATTGTATTACCAATAATCGGATTCTAAAAACAATTATTTTACTTCCGATTATTAAAGAGCATTAAGGTATTCTACTAACATTTAGGATATCCCATAACTTTGTCTATAGGTTGGGAATAAAAAAATCACCCCTAATTTTTTCGGGGTCGACTCTAAAAATGCTAGGTTATTTTAGTTACAAACTTTTGGGCTTTCACTTTTTATTCTTTATCGGGGTAGTGCACATGTGGGAGGAACTAATTATATCTCAAGCATCTGGACTTAAAAATTATAAAAAGTACAAAAATATAAATGAGAATCACAATTATTAGAAAGAATCCCATAGGATCTTCCAAATTAAAATCTTCTGTATTACTTAATGATACCGTATCTAGTACAGGTAATTTTTGTCTAATTAATCAACTGATTAATATAATTTAATTAATCAATTTGATTAAAAAACTTAGAATTAGGTCAGAGTTATTAGCCCTTGTTTTTTTTTTTTTGAAGCATTATTAGCCCTTGTTTGTTAAGGTATCTCTACGACTATGTGTTTTTTTTTTGTGTGGATAACTTTGTGTCGATCCCTAGGATAATTTGAATATAAAAACCTTTTTTATGGGCTAAACACATGAGAGGAAATATAGGGGTCCAATCCTCCACTATTAATTTCTTTATTTTTATGAAGCATGAAATTTATTTAGGGAATTTTGATAAAGTGCCCCACTTTTGAATATAGCAAAAAAAAAAAAGTGCTTTTTCAAAAACCCTTGTTAGGGGTGTTCGTGCGTGCATCTCATGACATTTGCACCCCTGCGTGCATCTCAACAAATAAGGTGGAAATTCTTCGCACGTGCAACTCACACGGATTCAGGTAACATAACGGTCAGAAAACACGTGGCATGATCATGTGCACACAAAATGAACGACCATGATTTAGCTGACAAAAAAACGGCTATCTTCATCTTCTCCACCTTATAAAAACCAGAGAAGAACCCTAATTCATTCATATCAATCAAACCATATTTTCTTTAAGTTACTCATCAAATTCAAACTTAGAAAACACAAACAAGTAATGAGTGGTGGTCAGAAAGAATCTCCAAGTAGTAGCAACAACAAGAATAAGGGAAAAAGGGCATGATTGATTGTGCAATGTGTAAACAAGGAAATCATGACACACAAGTACATCCTTGGCTGTATTCTAGGTGCAAGCATATTCCATGTGTTAGTGTGAGAGCATTACTTAGATCTACAACAACTGAAAACTATGAAAAAATTGTTTTTCAAGTGCACAATACCTATCTGCAGTTACTTTGAATGGTTTGAAGATGCTTTAGACAACTGTAAAGCCAAGGACATTATGCTACCATCAACAAAAAGTTGTTGTGCTTGTGGAGAAGAATACCAATGCTACAATGATTGTCCACTGCATAATCAGGTTTGCTTTTCTGCAACCTGAAAATCCAAACTCTTACTGAAGATGTGCAAAAATCAACACAATAAGAACATAACTTACCTTGCCTGTCAAGATTGTGAATCTTTTAGATGGGCTTCAGATGCCCTCTTCATTGCTGCAAAAGAGAGGGTTAGAGAATCTGCAACCCAAATGGCTGCCATATGTAAGTAATTAGGAAAAAACCTCCATATGTAATATGTAAGAAGTTGCTTTAAGAACTAATATTACTACATTTCATATCCTGACATAACAAAAGATGTTCAAACAGACCAAAGTTCACAACCAGTTGCATCCTTACAATAACTTAAAAAGTTCACAAATTAACCATTCATAAAAGATAAAAAAAAAAAAGGAAACTGCAACTTTAGTCTTTCTTTTCCTTGCTAGGTTTCTTTGTCTTTCCTTTAGGACTGTCATAGTCCGGCTCCTTTGTTTGTTTAACAGATCTAACATTTCTGAAATTTTGAGAAACTTTCTGCTTCTTACTTCTAGCTGGTTTTGAAGTAGATGCACCTGGAGTATCATATGATTTCCTATTCTTAGATCTTGAAGAAGTTGTTGCAGGTGTATCAAAGCTTGTGAGAGTTGCACCATCAACTTGAGTTCTTTGTCTTGGTGCTTTAGAGTTCTGTCCAACAGCACCACCAGAACATCCCCTACTGTTGTGGCCTCCAATCCCAAACCTGCGGAATTTATAGACTCTGGGCTGTGGTGGAGGTTCATCATATGCCCTCCTTCTTTTAACTCTAGGCCTTCCTGTTTTCCTGCCACTTTTAAGAGGGTTCAGCTCCATCTCTACCTGCAACCAAACAATAAAGAGAAATGAAAAATGAAACCCTAAAGGAATCATATATGTTATATAAAGAAGAATATTGTGAATATTAAATGTACAACTACCAAGAAAGTGCTTTACTGGTTTCAGATCTACTTTAAAGTGCTTACCTTGACCCAATCTTTGACATCATCCAATGGTTTCAGATGTGGTTCATGTGTGGCTCTAAATGCTGCCACAGAGTAGTAATGACAGCAGTACCTGCTCAACAACAAAAGTAAATGGTTAACAAACACAAAAGTAAATAGTTAACACGAGTAAAAAGACAAATAAACAAATGTATAAAGTGAACTTACTTATGCCATTTTGGTTTGTATCCTTTCAATGCACAGACTGCATGTATGCATACAAACCCTCTCAGCTGCCATTGAAGACAAGAACATGTTTTTTCTTCCAAATTAACAGTCAAAACAGAATTGTGAACAGATGTAACTTCATGTATATTTTCCAAAAACACATGGATTAACATCAAAAGGACCAGTTAACTTGCACATCTTCTTTATCAACTTCATTACCTTTGGAACCAAACCTTCATATGGCCATTTTTCAGCCTCTTGCCTCCTTTCATGCCATTTAGCATTCACCAACTGACTATAAAGGATTCCTATTCTACAGATAGGTTTGTCCCTAATGTGTGGGATCATTGCATTAAAAGACTCACTAAAATTGTTATTCAAGTGTTCACATTTACTTGTGTCATCAAAGAATGCTCTTGACCAAGACTCAGGACCAGCATCCAAAAGGTATTGATATGCTGCTGGATTTTCAGCCTTCAAAGCATCCATGTGTTGCTGCATATAACACTCAAAAATTTTTACATATGACATGCAAAAATGCTTACATATAAAAAATGAAAGTAGCTTGGAAATATACATTACCTGGTAATGATGCCTTTTGTATGCTTTGGAAGCATCCACAATGTTCAAAGTTTGTCCTTTATAGTACTTTTTAAAGTTCTTATACAAGTGTCTGCAGTGTATTTCATACAAACATATCAATAAACCTAAAAAAAAAATCAGAAGATGCAGTGAACATACAAGAAAACTAAGGAATCAACATACCTACAAAGAATATCTGTGAGGGCATGCCTAGAAATACAAAGCAACAACTTCAAGTAAGCCTTTCTGCCTGTCTGAGATGAAGGTAGGAGGCATAGGATGACCATTTATTGCTGGCTTCAAATCAGTGATGAATAAGGTCCAGTTCTCAATGGTTTCAGACTTGCAAACACCAATCTATTTTCTGCATCTAATCATGTTGCAGCAAGTAATACACCTCCATGCTTACCAGTTAGATGACAAGCATCAAACCCAATAATATTCCTGCAACCTTGTTGCCATCCTTTAATTGCCGCCCCAAAGCTAATAGTCATGGTTTCAAATGCATTGTCGGACTTTGCAAGAAGAAAAGTCTGCAACATTATCCTTGTCCAAGTTACTTACCATCTTACAAAATGTTGGAACCATCTTCAAACTGTCTTCATAGTTTCCATGCATGTATTCCAATACTAATATCCTAGCCTTCCATGCAGTATGGTAAGGAATTTTAGTCATGTGAGAAACTTTAAAATCCTCTTTAATCTGCCTTGGTTTTGGAATCTCTTTCTTGGCACTGTGCTTCAACTTGTCTATTACTACATCAGCAACATACCTTGGATCTGTAGATCTATTTATACCCTCAAAATTTCCTTCACAAGTATGTGTGAGGTTGACTTTCCTAATTTTAAAGGTAGACTCTTTCTTAACTCTAGATGCAAACACAAACCAATTGCAGTTACATTCTTTTCTATATGGACACCAAACCTAAGTCTTTTCTTATCACTTTTCTTTACTTTATATTCATGCTCTTCATGTACACAATGGGCTCTAAGATGCCTTTGAAATATTTTTTTATTCGGAAAGAATGTACCTACCACCATCTGTGAGAGGTCAAGAGGTTCATCATGTTCTTTTTCTAGGAACAATTCTTCCTCTTCTTCTTCAATAACTTCTTCCTTTGGGAAGATCATTGCCCTATCAGCTTTAAAATTCTTCAACCATTCAGGATCATCATCTTTCATCTCAGCAGTACCTACAACAACAACAAAAATTAGTTAGTACAAGCAATGTAACAAAACTGAGTTAGTGCAATAACTTCTAACTGTTACCTCTATTATCTTTTCCCTTATCTCTTCCCTTATCTCCTTGTTGAATAACTTCATCAGGGAAGTTCAATGCCCTCTCATCCTTAAAGTTCTTGAACCATTCAGGATCATCATTCTTGTTCTCAACATTACCTAAACAACAGCAAAAAGCATGAGTTAGCATAATAAGGCAACCAAAAACAATAAAGCAATAATGTGTAATGATTACCTTCATCATTGTTTTATTCAGCATCATCACTTGAATCACCACTATCTTCTTTTGCATCATCATTTGAATCAGCACTATCTTCTTCTGAATCAGACTTCATACAATCACTATCTTCAACACTATCATATATTGGTGTAGCATCAGGGTTTTCTACAGGGTGGCACTCATCCTCACAAATATTCTCAAGTTCAACAACATAGTCATCAGCTTGAGCAGCTCTCATTTCTATATCTAGCATAGCTTGATTTACCCAATAATCATGATTAAATACACCAACATCTTCAATGTCTTCATCACGTTGTCTATTTTCAATATCTTCATCTTGAGCAGCTTCCATTTCTACATCTTCATCACTATCAAGTACAACTGGTTTGGTACTTGAATTACTTGTCTCACCAAACAAATTCTTTGAAGTAGAATTTGTAACTCCTTTACCTTTCAGTCTAGGGATTCTTCTCACTTTGGTACTATTGGTGACTTTGACACTCTAGTCTTCTTAGGTGTGTTCATAATGCCCCGCAAAGTATCCCATTCTCGGATTGAATATCCTTACTTGTAACTCTAAACAACCATTACAATTCATTTCACCTTTCTCCCAAAATGTGAAGCAGTCCTGATCACTCATTAAGCTACAACCAACTCCATTGTCCATCCACATTAACTCAACAGTTTCAATATCTTCCAGTTGTAACCTACTGTGAATCTTTTGCTCAAGCATCTTCAAACTCAGTTCATCTTTGTTCAGGTTTTTCAATAGAAATTGAATCTGCCTCTGTATACAATAACAATTTACATCCTTGTATGGTGTATTTCCACTGAAACATTGAAAAATAAGCATACAAAGTACATTAGAATCATAAAAAATACATTAGAATCATACCCAAATTCAAGAAATTTAAAAAAAAAATACATTACAAACATAAAGAATAGCATGCATCAAATACTGTTAACAAATTATTTGTTTTAATTTTACAGATTCTGGAAAAATTCATCTTAAACCAAATTTTTAAAAATCCCAATTTTTAACAAACCAAATTTCTAACAAACCCTAACTTTATAAACATATAACAGTTACAAAATCAGGATGAATAAAGTAGAATATTCATCATGCAATAACATAAACATCATCATTCAACTACAGAATCATCACCAAAACGAAGAAATTATCATCAAAAAGAATAAATAAAAATTAGGGTTTTGATAAAACTAACATGTCTGCAACCTTCTTCTTCTTTTCGTTTTCGTTCATCTTCAAATCAAGCAAACACCCAAGTTAAATCTCTCAATCACTCTCGATTTCACTTAAAATTACAGAACAATCACAATCTACAAATCTCTCTCTCAATCGCCGCTGCTAACCCTAAACTGAAACCTAAGAGAGAGAAACGAAAATGAAAGTCCTCTCTCTCGACAGGTCATAAAAACCAAGGGATAAAATGGGAAATTTGGTGGAGTTTTGACCACGTGTTGACTTGGTTGACCAATAGATATTTGACTTTTGTCGGATTCAATAACTGGGGGGGGCAGTTTTGAAAAGTTGAAAATAACGGGGGCAATTTTTTAAACCGGAAGTTGGAAGTGGGGCAGTTTATCAAACTTCCCATTTATTTAACTACTAGAGAACTATTGTACGAGAGGATAATAAAACAGAGAAATTCATTACATTTTACTTATATTCTGCTAATTATATTTCCTATGGGCGCATTATTCCAAGCACAATTTTCACTTGAAAAAGAAAATTGTAATTCTTAGATCATATTTTTATTAGATGTGATCTTGCAAAAGAAGTTTGGGAGTATTTTGTGAAGGCTTGTAATGTTAATTGGATAGTCCCAGCTATTGTGAATCTGTGATGGACCTGTTTATGTACTGGAAGGGTGTTGTTCTTAAAGGCAGAAGCAAAGAAGTTCATGAGAGGTTGATTAATGCAATTTTATGGCATCTCTAGAAGACAAGGAATGATAGGACTTTTGGAGGAAGGAAACTGTTTTTTGAAGAAGTTTGCCTAAATATAAAACAAACGATTATTCTTTGGTGTTTTGAGAAAGAGGTTTTTAAAGATTTCTCTGTAAATCAGATTTTGTTTAATTGGGAAACAATTTTGCACTTATAAGAGAGTGTTGAATTGTTTCCAGGCTTTGTATTTCGTTTTTTCCTTTAATATAACCTTCCTTAATTAATAAATAAATAAATATATATTTTTCATTTTATGATGTCCAAAATTTTTTTTTTATAGGTTAGTATTGGTGGTCTTTAGACTACATCCAAACTTCTTTAAATTGAAGTTGGTTTGGCAATTACAGGGTTCAAACCCCTACCTCTCTATAGTGGGAGGGAGTATGAGAACCATCATACCACTTGATTGTTCTCTGTAAGTTAATTTGTTATTAAGAGAATTTGTATTAATGTAGAGGTGTAAAATGTGTCGTCTCAGCACGTTCATGGCACAACATAGCATGCCAAAATTTGGGCACAACATAGCATGGGACGTAATTTGGCACGACTCGGCATGATGCAACACATTAGCTTAGAGTGTTGTGATATGCTAGACTAATAGACACATCAACACTGTACATATCACGACACGCTAATAAAGTACTAGTAACATGCACAAAAAAACACTACACAACGCGGTTCAATACATCATATTTCATGTATATTTCACAAAAAGAGTCTATTCTAGCTCATTTTTGACGTTTTATATCCTTATGTTGATTTATTTCTATAATAACACATATTGTATCTGCTTAATAAAAAAACCATGTGGTACCTAGATATCTGAAGAAATATATTTTCTTTGGAAAATGTAAACTAAGCATGATTGCACAACACAGTGCGCCTTCTAGCACAGCATGACACCACATGCTTGAATCTCTCACAGAACACGTACCACTAAGCACGTGGCTTCGCAGACTGAGTTGTGCTGTGGGGACATTTGACACATGTATATTAACTATGGCTTTCAATGGGTATCGAATCCAGAATAAAGCTAGTTACTTTGGGTCCGGTTTTGGATCTTAAAATTGGAAGCATTAGCAATGTTGGTATTTGAGTGGTAGAACTGTCTGGAACTGATAAGTTTTTGTATCCTAATTAGTTATATCTATTGGTTGCTCGTTAATATTTGTATTTTTTTCAATGTTTTTACTAGATATCCGAAACTTTTTATCAAGTTTGCTTGGTTTTTTTTTTTTTCTCATCTTTTTTCTTAGACTTAATTTCCATTTAGAGCATTAAAATGAAAATAACAAAATATTATATTAAAACTAATTGGATTCAAGCCAAAAATGATGAGAAAAATGATCATCAAAAAACATAATTCTTTTGGAAACCCAATAATATGCTTGGTATCTTATTTAGCCCCGTTCTGGTTCCACCTTTTTTTGAAACCAAACCTAGAATTTGAACTGGACCGTTAACAACCCTATAATTAAAAGTTATTTGTTGTTCGGGATTTGTGTTTTGTCGAGGACTATAATACCCATTGATCCAAGTATTAAGACTTAATGGAATATCAAAAAACTCTGTTTATTTGAGAAAAAAATCTTGATTTTTTCCTTTTTATTTACACTTGACTTTTTTTTTCTTTTTTTTTTATCGATAAATTAAAATTTCTCATATAACGGACGTAAAGTACATGAATAATTTTATATTCAAATTGTTTTTTTTTTTGTCAATAAATTAAAATTTTATTAATAAGAGGTAAATTACATGAATACAACTCACCATCACCAACCGTCGAAAAATACAACAAACCACCAACACAAAAGAGAACTGAGGGAGTGCAACAAGCCAGCACCCCCAAGACCAAGGAAAAAACCTCCATCATTCAGATTGCTTCTGAGTTAGTTATTATAAGTTTATACCCAAAGATGCATGTTGTTAAGATGCAACCGAGAGTGAGTTATTTACTTATTTTACAACGACACCCTTGGCGATGGCCATGATGATCCACAAAACAGATGCATTCATGTCCAATATAATTTTTAGTTTTTTGCTTATAAAAAAAAAGGTAAAAGATTACGGATCAACTTGAGTAGGTGGCTACTAAAAAAAAATACACAAGATGGGATCCTAGCTAATACATGTATAATTTGGGACAGAGTATCCTTATGGGGTTTAGCTTATATACTCTCTTTTATCTCTTGTTTACTTCTTTAGTACTAATAATTTTTTGTAAATCTGTAAACCAAATCAAATTTAAAATTTGTCTAATGGTTCCAATTCAAGTCATAGTGGCCTTATGGATGGATGGGGACCTTGATATCTTTCTTTAAGCATAGGATATTCAAAACTAAAAATAGGATATTCAAAACTAAAATGAATATCAGTAAACATAGAAGAAGGAAATTGTTAAACAAAAACTAAATATGACCAAGAAACTGAGAAAGTCAATCGGTTATTATTACATTATTGTTTTATGAGGATTATGGGGTGTCTTGGAACCTACAAAATCCACGGCCACATGCGAGATACACTTGACTTTACCATGTTTGAACCCACTTATTGTTATTTGTCCTGAAACCTTAGTCTACTATGGGAAATATGAAAATGTATTTTCTAAGAAACAGGAGCAAGATTTTTTGTTGCCGTGGTGTGGAAGCTGCTGCATGCCACCGAAATCCCCACAGCTCTTCTCCAACACATGTACACAATCTAAATCATAGCTCTGAAAATAGTAATATCTTTTGGAAACGGTGGATTCCAGACGAATATCATATATAACTGATGAATTAGTAACATATCATGAAAGAAGAGTTTTGGGAAGGCATCCTGGAGGTTTGAAGCATTTTCCGCCTCGGTGGTTATGGGCCTTTTGGCTATTCACCCTCTACTTTATTTTCGGGATCTTCCCATATAGGATATTGGGTTAGGGATATCACAGTTGTTATGAAATGACTAAGTTGCTCTTTCTATTTTTAAATTATTTTAGTATCTATTTCGCTATACAAAATCTTAATAATTTCAAAATGACTAAATCCAATTGAATCATTAATTCAATGGTTTTAGATTATGCAATACCATACATTTTATTCCTAAGAACGAACCGAAATTATTTGTTTAAACTGGTTAATATCGTATGTTAGGTCTTAGTATATTACAGTCGTGGATGTTAAAAATTGTAGCCCTACTGCTTACCCTTTTTTCTAGCTAATTTTGAATTAATCGAATTTGTTTTTTCAAATTCTTCCATCAAAATAATCTCCCACTCATTATATTGTAACGCATTAAAAATATGCATTATGAGTTTCATCCTTTTGATCGATGTGTGTATTTCTTCTCCCTATGTAAAAAACTTGAAAGTTTAATTTTGGGCTTTTTTATAAAGTACCCCTACATTTCACTTCACACTAAAACAGTGCCTCTGCTTGTTAAAAATATGTTAAAGTACCCCGTTTTATTTAAAAGGCAAATTCCATCCAGTTAAGTGCTAGGTGGCAGTTATCTTTCCAATAAAAAGTCTTATTTACCCCTGAACTACATCTCCTTGGTGGGGAGGGTAAATGATCCAACAATCCTGAAAATGGTGTAACGATCCTGAACCGGGCTCGACGAACCTAAAAGCGTTGTCACGATCCTGAACCAGGCTTGACGAACCTTAAAAACGTTGTAAAAGGTCGATTTTCCACCAACCAAAAACCCCAAAAGACTTGAAATGATGAACCCTTTTTGGGAATGATGTAACAAAAATCAAAGCGATAAATAACGATCCCGAACCGGACTCTTACGAACTAGATGGAAAAAAATGATATAGAAAATCAATATGGCGATAAATAAAGGAAAAATATGTAAAGCAAATTACTCTTAACTACCACTAGATGGAAAAACTAACGTGAGGATACTTTAAAAAAATTCAAAATAATGGGGCATTTTTTTTTTTTTGGTTCCCGAAAAAAAGGGTACTTTATCGAAATTCTCTTTAATTTTTATAAGTTCACCAAATACGAACAGTAATAAACCGAACCGAAGTTTAATTTTTATACCCAAGTAATGCCTTAGCACTAGAAGTGTAGGTGCTGCATCAATGGATTTGGTCGGCCCCCTTAACATTTAGTTTAGTTTTGCAACCTATAATAAGAGAACCAACATCCTCATGATCATAATGTACTTGTTAGATATGATTTGCTAAGTTGTTGATAGACAAATCCATTTGGTCATCATAAATCATAGTTATCACCATTTTCTTACTAATATCATTTGGTGTGTATCTTGTGATCATTTCTATATTCACTAACTTGTCCTAATCAAACTTAATCAATTAATTATTAAAATATAGAGATTAATATGTCATTAGATCTAATTAAGTTTAAAAAAAGTTCTATTTTTTTATTTTAGCAAGAGAAAAGTTTGTCTGCTTCAAAAGGTTCAAAACATTTATAGATGCATCATCATCACTAATCTTTCGTTGAAGGAGATTAGATTTCCATCCATTCCTAATTAATTAGTTAATTATTTACTTAGTGTTGGTTTGCATGTGAGTCTATCCATATACAAGCTTGCGAATCAAAGTTGAGACTCAAAAACTTGATTCCTATACCTAGGACCACATTACATAAAATTCATACCCACCACGGCATTGAGTTGGTAGCTAGAAATTGGATACTTTCACTTGCAGTTTACTCCTTATTTTTCTCACACTTCTTTCGGAAGACGGTTGCTATGCAAATCGGGCGACCCGATCCGCAACTCACTAAAAATTCTTTCTCCCAAATCTTCACTATCCCTCCTCCTGCACATCTATGATTGTGTTTTTTCTTGTTTACATCGATTTCCCACTACCAATTTACACTTTTGTTTAATTTTTATTTCTATGAGAATGTCTTGATTTCTTGTTTTCTTTCTGAAACTAAGAACCCTAGTTTCTATAGGTTTCAACAATCCTTTCTTTTATTTGCTATGATTACCTCGAGCTAACCTAATACTGTTTTCCTTGTGATTGCGTCCTTTTTCAGATTTCATCCCTTCCCTCCTTTCCCAAGCCTGATTGGGAGGAATAGGGTTTCCTTGCTGAAGCAGTTGAGGCGGTGATGACCTACATCAAATATTCTTATTCTACAAATAATTGTCGGATAGAGAAGATCCTCTATATTTTTTAATCAACTTGGATTGGCTTCAATCTGTGCAAGCGCCTCGTATTCTCCAATTACCCGTGCAAGTAGCCCAACTTTACACTCTTCTCAGTTATACACTCCTCTCAGTAATCATTCTTATTTGTTCTCCCAAGGTTGGATTTCATCTTTCTCCCCAAGTTTAAATTTACTGTATTTTGCTTCAATTCCAAGTCATTAGCATGGCAAACACTTGGCGAAATTCAAATTACTGCCTTGACTGGAATAACATTTATATACAAATACATGGTTACTTAGTCTGTCACACAAGAACTCCTAAGTATCAAAGCCTCCTTCTAAAAAGTTTGATATTGTTTTATTACCATAAAAACCAGAGAAAACCAATTGCTATCATTCACAAAACCCATCACCTAATTTCTTTGATCAATTCAATGGCATCCTCTTCTAATGTTGATGTTATCTCCAACAATTCTCAAAGAAGCAAAAGTTCAGCCAAGAGGAACAACAAACATGTGAGTTTACAAGGAAAATGGAGAAACATTGATTTTTTTGCACTGATTGGTTATGTCTGCAGAGAAAGTGAAGTCACTAGAAATGTTGTAAGCTATTCAATCAGACAAAGATGGGTTGCACAAAATGAAGTAGTTGTCATCACAACTGGAAGAAGAAATGTTTTCATATTTAGGATACATTCGAGAGAAATTTTTCAAAGGGTTTTAAGAGAGAGGCCACATGCAGTTGGTGGATACTTACTGGTTTTGCTTCCATGGCAATTCCATAGGAATGTGCAGAGAGCTATTTTCCAGTTTGAAGTTTTCTACATTGAATTTAGGCTCAGAGATGATCTAGATAGAGATGATATCCCTCACATCATTGCATCTCAAGCTGGTGAACCAATCATAATCTATAACAGAGACCCAACTGGTGTGGTTAAAGCTAAAGTCAGGTTGGATGTTAACTTGACACTTGTTAGAAAAGTGCACATTACTCTGGAAGATGGGGAAAGAATCAAAATTGCTATCTTCTACTTGGGCTTTCCTTCGGCTACTTGCAGGAATTGTTATGTGTTTAACCATAATAAAAATTACTGTGGAATGATAGCTAATGTGGCTTGGATAGTTCAAGATCCCTCTTACTAACGGAATCGAACTTGCAAGGTGTGGATCCATTTGAAGAACTAGTTCAAGTCATACAAAAAAAATATGGAAATTCAAGAAGTAGGAGAAGGCTTAGCTAATCAAGAGCCAGAGTTGAATGTTTTAGTGGAGGACAATGAAATTGCAGGAGGAAATATCATGGAAAATGAGGCTGAGACAGAGAATGCAATGAATGATAATAATGATGATGAGAATGTAGAAGTTAATAAGCATGTTATTGATGATACTGTAGAGGAGATTTCTGCCAGTGGATCTTATGTTTCAGAAATTCATAGAAATGATGTGAGAACAAATAATAGAAGAAGGAAAGAAGATATTATCATGGAAGCTATGGAAATGGATGGATATTTACAAGAAATTGATAGAGCACTCCATGTGCTTGCTGATGAATGGTGATTCTGCACATAATATGGAGTTAAGAGAGTCCTCATCTTTTGGAGGAGTGATGATGAACATTGAAGAATCTGACAATGATAATAAGATTGATGGGTCTGAAACTGCTTTTGATGTGGATGCTGGAGCCCAAAACCCCCCACTCTACCAGGTTCCTTTCAATCTCAAAACTAAAATTTATATTGCATCAACTTTATACCTCAATTTTACGATTTTTTTCATGCCTGTTTCCCTGAAATACTACTGCTGCTGTGTGTTCTTGCTTTGGTCTAATATTTACAACATTTGCTTTCTATTACATAATCTTGCAAAAAGTTTTTCTTTACTTTTCAATATGAAATTGTTATCATGGAAGGTGCAGGGGGTGGGAAAACCACTCACTAGAAACCATTTGAAATATATTCCAAGGAAGCAAAACCCTGACTTTATGTTCTTAGCAGAAACTAAAGCGACAAAAGATAACATGAACATCTTAGCTAGAAATTTAAAGTTCCATAATCGGTTAGTTGTCCCTAGAATAGGATCATCGGTGGGATGCTCATTGCCCGGCACAATGATATAAAGAAGTGCGTATTTTTAACAATTGTTGGAATGTTATTTGTATGCATGGATCGAATTCTTTGACATATGTTTTTTTGAAGTGCATGACTGTTTTAACAATTGTTGGAATGTTGTTTGTATGCATGGATCCTTGAATGAGTTAGGAAAAAGAATGCAATGGGATAGAATTAATTACTTTTGTAAGCAAACAATTCTAGTATCATCAAGGATGAACCCAAATTTGGATTATCATAGGAGACACCGAACTTTATTTTGCATGTTAATGATAAGCATGGTGGAAAGGATAATTCTCATGTAAACAAATTTATCCATGACAACATTCAGAGCTTAGGACTAATGGACCTTAGATTTAAAGGAATACCTTTTACTTGGTCTAATAATAGAGAAGGTCAAGAGAACATAAAGGATAGAATTGATAGAGTGCTCTCTTCCCATAACTAGTCTTCTATGTTTCCTGATGCTATTGTTAGTCATTTTCCTAGAGTCATGAAATTACGGGTGTAGCATCGACATACCATCGGTGCATAAAATTTCCACATCCTAGCGGTGTCGGAATTATAAAAGGAGATTGGATAGAGGGGCAAAAATGTTATGAGGTGGATGTAGAGAGCTTTAAGAGAGAACATCAAAAAGAAAGGTTGGAGGAAAAATGTAAAGAATGAACAAAGAAAAGAAAACTAATGGTAGATACCATGATCTTTGCCCGAAGTGAATGAGAATATCATGATGCAAAGGAAACATTGAAATTCAGGAGGCGAGAAGAAAGTAAGCGATCACACTTCTTGAGAAAGAATTTATTTGGAAAATGTTGATTATCTAAACGATTATATTGCTCCATCAGGCGTCTCTTTCCATTCGAGCAATAGATTGTTGATATATCTCCATCTTACGTTTGGTGCAAAATGAACCAAGTTTTAGGAAAATTCTTCAGAATGCAATCAGGGGATATCGGAACCAAAGTATTTACCCAAAGATTACTAGATTTTGGAGGCTTTTTAACATCATTCATGGTATCTGATAAAATTCTAAAAGCTATATCCATCCCTTCCAAATTTTCTTTGCTAAGAGAGATAGATTTTGAGGAAGAAGAAATAGTAGAGGAAGAAGGAAAAGTTGAGTCACCCCAGCCAATTGGATTATCGAGGTAAAAGTAAGAGTGGGAAGAGGCATGTCTGAAGAATCTCAACTTTATTTTTTGCGTAGGGAATGTACATTATCTTGAGAAGAAGAAATGGGTTTATCTTAAGCATGGGAGATTTGCCTTGTGAAGAAGGATAATTCTCGACGGCGAAGCATCAGGTTTATTATGGCGAAACCTTTTGGGAGTATCATTCTTACAAATAATTATCCATGACAACAGACTTGATTCGAAAGAAGATTTTGGTTGCGCGAGTGGGGATGTTAGGGTTAGGACTTAATGGAATAGAATCAAGATGAAGTAATTTCAATAAGGAAGATCAATCAAGAGAATTTAATTAACGAACCTGAAATACCGATGAGGAAGATAGAGAAGAAGAGAAAGAATGTTTTTTATGGCAGTTTTCCTTGGATAACATTAAATCGGTAAAAGAGTAATTTTAGACATAGCGGTCATCCCAAGATTCGAGGAATTAAATTGAAATAGATTTCTGTGGGAAATTGAAGATATATTACTTCTTGTTCACTTCGCAAAGCGGAACTTAGAGAGGCAAATACGTACTTTTCAAATAAACTCGTTCCTTCATCAACAAATATCAAAGATAACAAATTTTTCCTTAAAATCGCTCTCCAAGCAATATTCAAAGGAAAAAGAGGCAAGATGTAGGAGGAACATCGCAACTCCAATGCTCGCCGAGATTAATCTCTTCCCATAACATGAGGAAAGTGTGAAGTCGAGATTTCGCGAGGACAATGATTTTCGCGAGGATTCGCAGATCGATTCGAAAATATTGTCATCCATTATGTAATACCCGTTTTCTTTTTGAATTGTTAAGCAAGTCATTAGGAGAGAGAAAATTCTTTGTAAACCTTTCAAGAAAACAATTAATAAAACACATTATTATTCATCTTCAAATGTATTGATTAAGCAAATTCGAGTGAGGGGGTGTAGTGTAGTTTTTCCTACTGCGATCGATTTTACTCCAATCGTAAACCCTTTAAAGTAAACTTCCATAAGCCATTTAGGATCATTAGAACTTGGTTCAATCATGAAAATTTTAAAAAACAAGTATTTGATAACTGGGATTGTAACATTAGAGGTTCTTTTGCCTACAGTTTGCAAAAAAAACCTTAAAAACCTTTCTTACTCGCTTTCTAAATGGAACAAAACTGTTTTGAGGAATATTTTTAATAATATTGAAAACCTTAACAAGAAAATAGAATACCTCCATTCCATTAACCCACTGCCTATCCTGATACGCAGAATAACCTTGAAATGTGGTATAACAGAGAGTATGATTATTGGAATCATCTCTCGAAAGACAAATTCATCAAAGATTTTGATCGTAACACTTCTCTATTCCACCAATTTGCTAATAACAGAAGGAGAATTAACCATATTCACACTCTTAGAGATGAGACTGGCCTCTGGATTGAAGATAATTCACAAATTCATAAAATGCTAATTAAGCACTTTAAATCCATTAGCACCACTAGTAATGCACAACATCTTGATACTCTAAATAACCTCATAGAACCTTGTATCAATGAGGATGATAACAATAGCATTATCAAAATACCTGATGAGCTTGAAATCAAGATTACTCTTTTCAAAATGAATCAATGGGGTGCTCCTGGTCCACACGGCTACCCGCATGGCTTTTTCAAAGAAAACTGGGAGATTGTTAAAAACGATATTACTAATATGGTTCAAGATGTTTTCAGAAAAAGTATTTACTTAAAGAAATGAACTACTCTTATATAACTTTGATCCCTAAAGTGCAGAATCCTTCTATGCCTAGTGATTTTCGCCCTATAAGCCTCAGCAACACTACTTACAAAATAATTTCTAAAATCTTAACTAATAGACTAAAACCTATGCTTTCGAAACTTATCACGCAAAACCAATCTGCTTTTATCCCTGGTCGTCAAATTACAGACAATATAATTGTAGCACACGAAATTCTACACTCTATGAAAATTTCTAAAAATAAAACATGTCACATGGCTTTAAAAATTGACCTTTCGAAAGCTTTCGATAGAATAGAGTGGGATTTCCTAAACCAAACTCTTCTCTCTTTTGGCTTTTGCGAAGATGTGTGCCATCTTATTATGCAATGTGTTACAACGACTTTCTTTTCTGTTATTTTAAACGGTGTGCCTGGTGAAAGATTTATTGTGTCTAGAGGCCTTAGACAAGGGGACCCTTTGTCCCTTTATCTGTTCATCATATGCATGGAAGTTCTCTCCAAAATTCTGTTAAAAGCCGAGAAAGATAAAAAGATTACTGGTGTCAAAGTTGCGAGAACAGCTCCTCCTGTTTCGCACCTTTTCTTTGCCGACGATTGTTTTTTGTTTGCGAAAGCAAGTCTATCTGAAGCTAAAAACATAGTCAACATCTTAAATACCTTTGGTGAAATGACAGGTCAAGTAATTAACTTTAATAGTCTCGTGTTTATTTCACACCAAAGATTCATAACAAACACTGTAAAATTATATCTAAAATCATTAAAATTAGAAAAATCTCTAAAAATGACAAATATTTAGGGACACCCCTCTTCTTTGATAAAAATAAAGTCACTAGCTTTGAGCCTCTTCTTAAAAAATACTATATTGTTCTCCAAGGTTGGATATGGAAGATGTTTAATCAGGCGGGGCGCACTGTCTTAATCAAAATGTGCTTAGTGCTTACGCCAATCATCAAATGCAGTATCTTGCCTTTCCGAAAAAGACTTTAGATAGTCTTGATAAAATCCAGAGAGACTTCTGGTGGCAAAAAAAGAATAAAAAAAAGTGTTACTACCCTAAAGCTTGGCCTAGCATAACAAAAGATATTCGTCAAGGTGGCCTGGGAATCAGAATTCCTCATAAACACAACCTAGCTTTAATCACAAAGTTGGCCTGGAGACTCATGCATAATCAGGATCAGCTGTGGGCTAAAATTCTAAAGCATAAATATTTTAGGAACCAGAATCCGCTAAAGAAAACTAGAAAACATAGAAATTCCTGGATTTGGACTAGTATCAAGAAAGGTCTTGATGTTATTAACTCTAATCATGTTTGGCAGATTAACAATGGCAAGTCTACAAATATTTGGTCTGATTTCTGGTTACCTAATCAAATTAGTCTTTTGTCTCCAATAAGTATTGATTGCAATATGCCCACTAATGTTTGTGATTTAATGAATTCGGATGGAAACTGGGATATGAACATTATCAGAAAATACATTGATATATCTTTCCATGATGCTATTAACTCAGTTACTACTAACATTAGTATGCATGATAGAATTAAATGGAAATCCACTATATCTGGGAATCTTACTACCAAGTTTGCCTACAATTTTCTGACTAAACCGAGCTTTGATAAAGATGAAGATAAATTTTGGAAACAAATATGGAATTTAAACATTTTACCCAAAGTTAATATGTTCTGCTGGAAAGTTGTATCCAATGCGCTGGCTTTAGGAAATAATATGTCTAAATATGTTAAAGATTCTAATCCTTATTGTATGCTTTGTGATGATTAGGACTTAGAAGATGAAATGCATTTGTTTGTTAATTGTAATTTTTCTAGGAAAGTCTGGAATGCCTTTGAACTTAATAACATCTATCACTGTAATGGAAACCCTGATATCATGCAATGGTTTAAATCTTGGACGAGTAATAAAAACCTAAATAGCAAGCATAATCTGATTTCTTTCATTATCTGATCCATTTGGAAATTTAGGAATAGTGTGCATTTTGATAACAATGTGCCAGATGTGCAAAAGTTAATTGATAATATAAGAGCTTCCCACCAAAGGTTCAACACTAATAGGGACAGTAAAACCAGTCAGGTTCTCGATAATACTAAGATGTTATGTAAAGATAATCACATATATGGAAGAGATGCTTATGATTGGTTTATTCATTTTGATGCCTCTTTTATTGAAGATGATTACACAATGGGATATGCTATCTCAATTCTGGATAATGCAGGAGATAGGAAGCACTGTCGTGCAGGATGCAGCTGGGCCTCCTGCCCCTAGGCTATTAGGTGGATGAAGGAATTGAAGATCCAAAACTGTTGCATAATAAATGATTGCCAAACTTTAATGAAGATTATGAAAGGTGAAGCAGATCCTGAAATTCAACCTTGGAGGTCTCAAACTAGCATCTATAGATGCAAATTTTCCCTTATGAACTGTAATTAGGTTTCCTTTATGTATAAAAACTAGGAAATATGTTAAATTTGAAGACAAACTGGCTAAGGAAGTAAGATCTAGGAGATTTAACTATTTCTCTATGGAGAATCTGAGTGAAAATGTAAGAAACAATATCCTAGAAAGAGCTAAGCTTGACTTAGCTCCTATCTTGTATATTTTGCAAACTTCCTCTTATATATAAATAAAATCGTCTTCTTATCAAAAAAAAAATACTCCTTATTAGCAGAAGAATAAGGACCTAAGGTAGAAGGGGACAAAAAAAAAATTATCATATAATAAGCAAAATGGCAATTTTAGGGAAAAAAAAAATTGCGCAAAATACATGTAAATGAGCATGTGGGGACCAAAAACCGGGTGAACACTGAAGAGGGAGCCATTTTTATATATGTCGTGTAGATACCAAGGACGCAAGATGACCCTTGTTTTTCAGGCGAAACAAGGATAGAGAAAATGCCTTGAGCGAATGTCTGAGTAGCAGGTGCTAAAGCGCTGGAGTTATGTTGGCAAGTAGATACAGTATTTACCTATACCTGACTCTGCCCATAGGCCGTGGCAAGTATATCAATATTTTGGTTCTTCCCCGTTCCCGAAGACCCCTCCGAAGACGGTCGAACAGCCGGCTAGCTGGATTTCCATATCCCGCTCCATGGATTAGGTGTCAGGTTAAGTATGTGCGCTTGAAAAAGAGAGAAAATTATTTTAGCCAAAGATAGCGTACTAATTTTAGATATAGAACAGGTGTAAGACGACTGATCATCTCTGATACTGTTTGATTAGAGTCATTGAACCTGGCCACTAGGAATCAATTAACTTAATTATTAGTTGATTACGTACTTAATTAATCATTTAAAAACACGGCTTTATAAGGATTCAGGAGTTATAACTTGTTTTTAAATATTTTCTTTTCACGTCATAATTAACAAAAAAACATATCAGTACTCCACCGCAGGCAAGGGCCAACAATAGCCGAGTTTTTTAACATCTGAATGCATGAGTTTTCAAGTGAAAGATATAGTGGGAATGAGCTTTTAGCATAACCCCACCCAACATATGGAGATTGGACGACCAGAACCAAATTGGCAACTAAAAATGTATAGTATATTTTCTGATCGAATAAACATGATTGTTGCATGGCAAGGTTAAGCGGAGCCAAGATCGAAGGTTAGAAGAGGCGAGAAAAAACTCAACTATATAAATGCAAACAAAGAATTAAATGGCAAGTTTAGGAGGATTTTTGTGAAAATATGTCTGTACATATAGGTTTTGTGAGCCAGTTGACGAGCGGTTGCACTTGCCGGACAGGAAATTATACCCTGGCTGCAATCTAGTTTTGTGAGAAATAATATAACATGGGAAGATTATAGGCTCAACAAGTCTCATGCCGGCGCATTCATTTGTTTGAAACGTAGTCGTTGGTTATTGGTGCACGTAGCCTTGTACTTTTTCCGCGCACGTAATCTAGAATGCCGAATAATATCTTCTCTTTTTTCTTCTTTTTAAAATTTTTGGGATGAAGTTAATAAACCAGACGAGTGCATAATAATACACATGTTGATGATGTAATATATTCTTAAGTTTCTGTCTTTCTCGGTTAATTGATGATTGTTTATGGATCTTCCCATGCCTTTGTACATTTGTTTATTTGATCAAAGTGCAGTTGTTGATGAATCTCATGGAGAGAGAGAGAGAGAGAGACTGAGAGACTGAGAGTCAAAAGCTATACAGGCTTGCATGCTGCAACTATGATCATGCCCTGGATTTGCAACCATGTGAGTTTGTACAAGAAGATCTAATCTTCTGTTTGTATACTGCAGAAAAGAAAGAATATACCGACTTTGGTGTAAAGAGACAAAGTTAGAGATATTAATTATTGAGGATGATGGGGATTAACTAATGAATAGTTGAACAGGGACCATACTATCTTCACTTACTACACTAGTTAAGAAGTGTCTCTGATTTCTCCGAGGGGTAAATCCTTCGAATATAGGGACGGAGGTGGGGGTGGCTTACCCAGGTTGTAGCCCCCAAAACCAGCAAAACCTTGTCCGCGCCATAGTAATTTCTTAGTAAAAATGAAATAGCCCAGGTAGAAATCTGGATAGCCCAATAGTTTCCAAACCTGATGTCATCTCGATGAATATCCAATGTAGGAAATACCATTAGGTCCTAGGAATAATATATTAGGGAGAGTCTAGTCCTGTTGACCCAGTCATGTGTCTGTTTGGTCCTATTTGATAATATAAATTATAGTTTGGTCCTAAAAATTATTGTTTGGTCCAGTGATGTCATGGATGATGTAAATGTCACCTTGTAGTGGCGAAATACCCTTTTGGATAAGGACCATATATATAGTCAAAAGGTAAGAGAGAATAAATCATTCTCGCATTTACTTTCTCTCTCATTTTTTTTTTTTTCTAGATCTGAAATTTTTTTCTCCCCTCGATGTTAACGAGATGAACTCGTGTTGAACAAACCAAATCTCTTTGCTTTCGATGTTTATTCTCTCGATCTTATACGATGAAGAATGATGTTTTGTTGCTCGTGTTAATGAGATGAACTCGTGTTGAACGAACCAAATAACAACGTTGTTGTTTTGATGAAGAACCAAATCTGCTGTTGTTGTTGTTTGATGAAGACGACGATGTTGTTGAAGTATACAAGACGATGAGACGACGATGACTGCTGCTGTTGTTGTTTTGATGAAGAACCAAATCTGCTGCTGTTGTTGTTTGATGAAGACGACGATGCTGTTGAAGTATACAAGACGATGAGACGACGATGATGTTGTTGAAGACGACGATGATGTTTATGATGTTGAAGACGACGATGCTGTTGAAGACGACGATGTTGTTGAAGACGAACTCGATTTGTTTGTTAAGATGATGTTGCTGCTGGTGTTTGAAGACGACGATGTTGATGTTGCTGTTGAAGACGTAGAAGAAGATGAAGATGATGATGTTGTTCATTTTTACAAATGAAGTCTGTTTTTTTAGCTTTTTGTATGGACTTCATTCCTGGGAATGAAGTCTGTTTTTTTTAGCTTTTTGTATGGACTTCATTCCTGGGAATGAAGTCTGTTTTTTTAGCTTTTTTGTATGGACTTCATTCCCGGGAATGAAGTCTGTTTTTTTTAGCTTTTTGTATGGACTTCATTCCTGGGAATGAAGTCTGTTTTTTTAGCTTTTTTGTATGGACTTCATTCCTGGGAATGAAGTCTGTTTTTTTTAGCTTTTTTGTATGGACTTCATTCCTGGGAATGAAGTCTGTTTTTTTTTAGCTTTTTGTATGGATGTTTTTTTTAGCTTTTTGTATGGACTTCATTCCTGGGAATGAAGTCTGTTTTTTTAGCTTTTTTGTATGGACTTCATTCCTGGGAATGAAGTCTGTTTTTTTAGCTTTTTGTATGGACTTCATTCCTGGGAATGAAGTCTGTTTTTTTAGCTTTTTGTATGGACTTCATTCCAGGGAATGAAGTCTGTTTTTTTAGCTTTTTTGTATGGACTTCATTCCTGGGAATGAAGTCTGTTTTTTTTGTATGGACTTCATTCCTAGGAATGAAGTCTGTTTTGTTAGCACGGAAAATCTCTTACAAAAAAAAATTAACATGGAAGGGTATTTTTGTCTATTTAAATATTTTTAAATAATTATGGACCAAACAGTAAAGGCGTTTGACCAAAGGACTAAACAGACATGGGCCCACCTATAAAAGGACCAAACGATATTTTTCCCATATCCAATGACTTTTTACATAGTGTAGTTTTGACATGAGAGAAAAGCAAGGAAACTTTCTCAAATCACAGCCGTCTATTATTACATGTTTCTCATGATACATATGCATCGCTTATTTTAGATTTAATCACTTATATTGCTTATAATATGAGAAATGTAGAGTTATTTTGTTCTTACCCAATGCAATTGGTTGTCCCAAAAATACATTTCTCCTATTATCTATGAACTAATTTCATTGTTTTAAATAATTGAAAATGTTAACATTCATTATGACCATGAAAAATGTTGTAACTCACTATGCTTATGTGCAACAAATCTTAAGTATTTTGTAGTATTGTCGCGAGCTAAGATTAGCATACAAGACCCGGAAAAATTTGGCCGACCTTCGGCCGCCAAAACAAATCAGCATTATGACTTTTGAAACACAAAAAGTTAAGGATAGTCTCCATTCCTGCGCTCTCGTATGTATGGTAAACGTAATTCTAGAAAAACTATTAGCTATATAAGGTGAACAAATTTGACTCAGTGTTTTGTGTTTTAAAGGAAAGGCAATGTTTGCAAGTTTTGAAACGGATGCAGACTTGGTATGAATCCCCTGTTTTGCAAAAAAAAAAAAAAAATGTTGCGGACCTTGCTCACTTTAGTTGTTAGACTGCATTTTTATTTTTCGGATGAACGAAACTGAGAGGTCATAAAAAAAAAATAGCCCACCCAAACATAAAATCTTGGTTCCGTCGTTGCCTTCGATTGAAATTGTCATTTGTATAAGCACATAAAAAGAACACGAAATTCGGGGATACAAAAACTAATTGGGGGATATGAATTACTTCCCCCAACCAATAGTATCTGCTAAGGTGTGGTTTTGGGTGCAAACATACTAAAATATCCTCCCTTCAAAATAAAAATCAAAAAACAAAATCATATCCCCCATTTCCATCTCCACTTCTTATTAATCTCTTTCAGGGTTAGAGCTTTGAAACCCAAATATTCCCCATTCCCTTTCAAATTCTAAACTCTCCCCACTCTCTTTCAAATTCTATTCTCCTTCTCCGCCGGCTCCTCACTTTGGAAACGAATTATTATTTTTTTTAATTCGGAAGTGATGAAGATCATGCTGCAAGTGATGAAGACCATGCCGGAATTGATGAAGACCATGCCGGAAACTGGTGCCGGCATGCTTGGTAACTAACATTCAATGTCGTAACTAAGTACCGGCATTCTCAATAGAAATCTATAAATTCCGGTAGTCAAGTGAAAAAAAAATTCAACTTTCTGGATACTTTACATCATGTGCCAGCATAAAAATTAAAGCAACATACTATGCCGAAACCCGGTGCCGGCATGCTCGAGAATTAACTAACTGTGCCGGAAGTGGACTGATTAAAACCGAAAAAAATTCAAAACGGAATTTTTTTTTTACATCGCGGGAAGTGATGAAGACCATGCGGAACCGATGAAGACCATGTCGGAAATCTGGTGCCGCATGCTTGGTAACTAACATTCAATGTCGTAACTAAATACCGGCATGCTCGATAGAAATCTATCAATGCCGGTAGTCAAGTGGAAAAAATATTTAAGAATCTGGATACTTTACATCATGTGCCGGCAAAGAAATTCAAGCAGCATACCATGCCGGTAGCGATCACGGCATGCTCAAGAATTAACTATATGTGCCTAAAGTGGATGAAAACCGAAAAAAAATTCAAAAAGGAATAGGTTTTGAATTTCAGACCCCCCGGACCCCCCACCCCGCATAGCGTTCTAAAAAAAAACTTAAATCAGGACATAGTTTTTGGGTTGAATACTATGCCGCTTGAATCAAAATGGGGGATAAGCTCGGTGCCGGCATGGTACATGGTATGAATACCATGCCGGTACGAATGGTTCTGGCATTGTATTCATACAACGTCCATGCCGGTACCTAGCTTTTTCAGCTACAAAAATGGTGGATTCAAAGAAAAAAATTAAATTTTCAACCTCTCAGCAGCAATTCTCTCTTCACAATCATCCTCCATTTTCCCCCAAAAAATGTTCCCTCTCAAATACTTTTTCTCTCCTTCTACTTTCACCTCACTCACCCAAAATCAAATAAAAACACACTAATCATTTATCAAAAATCTTATGAGTTTACTAATGATTATTAATCACTAATCCTGATTAGTGAGGGGTAGATTAGGCATTATTAAAATACTGAGATAAGGGGTGACCTTGATTTTATATTTGGATCCGGTTTTTGTCCTTTTCCTATATCCCCAATTCCTTTTTTTTATCCCCCAATTTGGCGTTCCATAAAAAATCAGCTAATTCTACTGAGAAAATTCTCACAGGCCAAGCAGGGCCCAAATTGTAGGTGTTAACATGCAAGGAAGGCTGTTTTGAGGCATACTCAAGTTTTGAGGGGAACCTATGTTTTTGCCAACTTAGGCAAATGTATGGCTCAAAACATTTGAGTATGCTTCAAAATAGGTTTCCATGCAAGGCAAAATCACTGGATTTACTGCGTATTTGCAGACTAAGCAGGGCCCAAGTCATATGGTGTTCAAGTTCTACCTTGCAGCCACACAAGTCGTCAAGATCGCATTACTACTCGGGTGTTTGATTTGATGGAGTTGTCGTATACAAAATTCTCTGTTGAAGATTTGAGTGAAGAACCATGAAATTCGGGGCCAGATAAAAAGGTCCAGGAGATAAAGTGATCGGAGAGGAGGAGGTGGTAATGCATCATTAAGGCCTAAAGTTTTCAGGCCAAGCAACCAAATAAAAACCCATATTTATGTCCCTCATACCGAAAGAACCCTGTTTTAGGGCATACCTAAAACTTTCGGGGCATACTGAATAAAGACAAAAACGGGTTGGAAATAGTAAAATCAAAAGCCCCTTAACCAAATATTTTTGGCAAATCTTCCCTTTCAGTATTAGTGTTAATAATCTTGATTAGTGATTAATAATCTTGATTAGTGAATAATAATTTTGATTAGTGATTTAGATAATTTAGCTATAAAAGTTTGTGTAGATGAAAAATTTTAAGAAAAAAAAATTAGGTTTTTTTTTAGAAGGAGAGGGTGAGTTTGAGAAAATACATAGATGAGGAACCCAATGCTTTTAATACACAGGTACACTTCTATCCTATGTTTAATCTCACTTTTGTAGTTTGAAATCATCAAAAGTTTGAATTTTTACACCACGGTTCGGCGAACCAGGAATATGTTCGGCTTATATTTATCAGCCGAACCCACCTGTTTCTGTACAAATGAAGAACAGTTCGGCTAGCTGTAATTTTTTAAGTTAGTCGCCGAACCTCTATTTTGTAACTTCGCGCCTATTTGCTAGTTCATGGTTCGGCTTATTTGGAAGTTTCATAACAAGCCGAACATATTCCTGAGAATTTTGGAAGAAAACATGTTAATGGTTCGGCTTATTTAGTGAATATCGTACATGCCGAAACTCTTTGAAATATCGGGATAAAAAAAAATCAATAGGTTCGGCTAGCCCGAAAAAGAAAATATAAGCCGAACTCAACAACTATCAGTTGATTCTTAAACACAGTGACATGTTCGGCTTATATTACAAAAATACTTTCAAGCTGAACTCTTATACGATTTATGAAAAAGAAACAACGAATGTTCGGCGTAAAATAGTTTTATCGAATACGCCGAACCCCATATGCATCTAGGTTCGGCTTAAAATTTCTTGAATTTTCATGCCGAACTGTTCATATACACATATAGGAAGCTTTTGTGGTGAACAGTTCGGCTAAAAACGCAACTCAATTTCGAGCCGAACCCAGCACTGTAACCATCAAAAACCCTATTTTTTTTTGGGATTAAACCCATTTAATCGATGAAAAACGACAAATAAGAGATTGGGTTTGTAAAACTTATTTTCTTATCCTCATTTCCGGAGTTGGAGATGCAGTTGGTTCAGTTTCTGGTTTGATTGGTGGTTGATTTTGAGTTTCTACACCTTCATCTTCAATTGGTTCTTCTTCTTCAATTGATGGATTAAAAGACGATTTGGTTTGCCTAGTCCCTGCTTTTTTCTTTGTACGAGTCATTATGTAGTTTAGTTTAATCGACGATCAAATTTTTACGAATCGATGATTAGTCACGGCGATGAATTTTTTTTTTCGCGGGAGGGGGAGAGTTCAGCTAGAGGAGGAAGAAGAGATGTTAGGAAACTGATTTTGATTTTTTAGAAAACTGATATTAGGTTTTTGTATTATTAAGGGTA
This sequence comes from Papaver armeniacum, assembly GCA_023531295.1. Classification (NCBI taxonomy): domain Eukaryota; kingdom Viridiplantae; phylum Streptophyta; class Magnoliopsida; order Ranunculales; family Papaveraceae; genus Papaver; species Papaver armeniacum. The sequence continues at coordinate 239,464 of JAJJWW010012690.1, forward strand.
AGGGTAGATTAGTAATTGAACTACCCATAAAGTACCCCTTATAAGGTCACCCAAGATGGGATTATTGTTTTGTATGCCCTGAAAGTTTTACGTATACCCTAAAACAGAGTTTGTAAATGAAATACTCACTTCCCAAGGCTGGTATGTGGTCTGGTGTGGAGCTAAGCCATTAGCCATATAATGACCATCTATATCAGGTAGACCATACAATGGGCATGTTCAGAACCTCATGTGACCAGAAATAAGTTCTACGGTTCACGTCAGGACGGTGACTGACTTCTATCTCGACGAAACGTGACAGTGACCACTAAACCTTGGCAATTTACTACCAAGTCATTCCTAAAGATGAAAAGCTGCAAAAGCATCAAAATCACTCCATGCAAAAGAGTGGTCGACCGCATTACTTACATTCCCTACGAAAGTGAAATCGCTTTGCGCAAATGGGATACCAGATTTTTTTTGTAAGTCTCCATAAACGAGGTTCACCCATTACAAAATCCAAATACAACTCGCTGAACCACGACATGATGGGACTGGCGAATTGAGATGAAGTTGAAAGAAAAAATCGAGGCTATGCTTTTTTGTTTCTTTTTTTTTTTCTGCTCTCCGTTGCAAGCAGCCTCTTTACGTGTGTGTATATAGGTGGGAAGATTCCTGGCCGGACCAACGGTAATAAGGTAGATATGATCGTGGGAAATTTGTATCAGAGCGGTGGCAGGTAAAGGTTGTGCTCAAATTATTTTGATTTCGATAAGATCGTGCCATAGTTAATTTAATTCATTAATTCATGCACAGTTCTAACGAGGCTACGTGTTTGGCAGTGGACTATTAGCCTGTTCATGGCAGATCTCATTGCCAATCGCAGGGCAGCCCATACGAAGGACTTTGAGTCATTGTACATTTAAAGGAAAACCCGGGAGAACACTTGAGTCTAGGGCTGTCAATGGATAAAAATCCATCGGATATTGGCAATACCGATAAGGTTAAGGTTAAGGGTTATCGGATATCCGGTATCCGATAATATCCGCCGGAATTCAAAAATTCCATATCGATAAGGTTAAGGATAAGCTATCGGATATCGGATATTATTCCAATAATATCCGTTATCTACTCATGATACAAAAAACTTCCAATAATTTCCGATAATTTCCGTTAATATTCAATAATTTCCGATAATTTCCGTTAATATTTGATAATTTCCGATATTTACTTAGGAGAGACGTAATCAAAAGGCTAAAGAGTAAACCTAAAGGGTATTAGGTATCGAAAATTTCCGAAAATTTTATGATATAGTTATACACTAACGGTATCGGATATTAACCTAACGGAAAGTCCCTTAACCGGTACTGTTATGTTAATAAACGGATATCCGTTACGTTAAGGTTATCGGATATCGGATAACCGTTATGTCGGATATTAACCTAACGGTATCCGGATATTCGGAAACGGATACCGGATATCGAATATCCATTGACAGCCCTACTTGAGTCCATTCAAGTTAACTACAAATCAGTGGGTAGGTCTGTTCGATCATTTGCCTAGAATTGGAGTATGTTCAACGAGCGAATGCCTACCTGAAAACCATATCCACTAGACTGAACTCTTTAACTTGATCTAGCAGCTAGACTCAAAACTAAAAATTTGGACCCCAAGCCCATTACAATCAATTTATCGACTGGTACATGACATCCAAATTAAAACCAAGCTGGAAAAGGAACTGGTTGTGTACTACGAATATAATTTTTGGCTCGATAATTGCATTGGTGATGATAGAGTTTAAGAACAGATACTGGTACCTTCGATTGCTACTCAAGCCGAACCATTGTACATTACAGTTATGTCACCTTTGTATCAAATTCAACATGTACTTTTGTCTAAGATACACTGCATTACTAAATCTCTTTCATCAAAATAGTGAAGATTATGATGATTTCATTACCTTTCTTGATCCCTCTGAGGAACAAATCTCCATAAGTCTACAGCAATATCAACCTCTTTCTTCTTATGAAATTTGTAAAGCTGTGGAACATCGTATCGTAGCTAAACCACAAAACAGAAGTATGCAAACACATAAGAATAGTATTTAACATGCTTCGCCAATTCAGATACAATCATGACATCATGGCCGTATACATTCCCAAGAAAAGACAAAGCAACTAGTTCAGATAAGTTGTGGCCATACCTCACATATGACCTCGGCACTTTTGGCATTTAAATACCCTAACGCTGTCTTCTTTATATGCTGTGATTGTATCTTTATTATTAACTGGACCAAGGATAAAAGCAGTATAGCAAAAGCCACATAGCGTAGCTTATGTAATTACCACAACTTGTAAAGAAAATGACTTACATCTCTGGTCGTGGTCTTATGCAAGGAATAGACAGCTTGTGATGCAACCTGATACCAAAACTGGATTAGAAAAGGTACAGACAATTGAAAAGTCGGGAAACTGATTACAGTCCTCAAATCACCTTCATAGCCACAGCGAGGAAATTCATGTCTGCACCCTTCTTCTTTGTACCAAATGGAGGATTCATTACAACAGTGTCAACAATTGGACCTGAATAAATGATCATATCTCATGAACAACTTAATGAAAACTAGGAGAGAAATGGAACGATAAAAACAGACTGATAACTACTAGACAAGTTAATTAAAGCAGAGGTTCTCATTTCTTGTCACAGATTAGAGCATTTTGTTGTAATAATAATATACTTATCAATTATCATAATCAGAAACTGATATACAAGGAGATGGTGGCAACTTTAATACCAAAAGAAACAACCAACCAGCAACAGTTAAATTCACACAGTTCCTTCTATTTAACGATAGCTATTATTACCATACACTTGAGAAACAGGATTAATCCACTGTGAACTAAAAATTGCTTTCAGAGTAACATTACGAGTATAAAAAAATCGCAAAATGATAAGAATGCTTCAATAGCTGCAATAGGCAGTTGAGCAAGTGTATACAGACAGAAGTACCTCTCAAATTCAGATTGTTGATGTCACACTGAACAAAATTTATGTCCACCTGCCAACAAAATTTGAAACAAAACCATCAATCCATCAATCAAAATGTCTATTATTATAACTCAAGAAATCATTAAACTTTCACATGCACAATCCCACAATTAAGCTCCTGAATTCAATGGGAAAGCCACAAATCTTTTAACGTAATCTCTAGATGAGTAGACTCTAATCAATAATATACACGACATATAATGAGGCAGCGAAAGTGAGATATTACCTCAAGATCCTCTGCATTCTCGGCAGCAATCTCAAGGGACTCGGTATCAACATCAATACCGACAACATATCTGTTAGATACTACCCAAACACAGTCAATGCATATCAATAAACACACGAGAACAACTGAACAAACAGAAAACCCCAACTGTTTCTAATCAAAATCACCAATTTCATTGCCATTACCCACAAGAGTAGAGAGCAAAAGTAAATTACTTACTCAGCCCCCAAAAGAGCACTTGCAATACTTAATGTACCACACCCACAACCAAAATCTGCAACTACTTTCCCACTTATATCCCCAAATGAATTCTCTGCCTAAGAAGATAACAACAACAACAAACAAAAGTAAACCCTTATTAAGAACTGTAACAAATTGATACTTTAAAAAAAAAAAAAAAAAAAAAAAAAGTGAGATCTTTAAAGAGAATATTACAGTGTATAACATTCGAGATGCAATATGAGATCCTGTCGGGTACTGTTCCAGTTCAATCTGAATAAACATCAAATCAAGTTTAATTTAATTTTTGGATAGAAAAATTGGGAAGAAGAAAATCTAGACAGAGAGATAGGAATTTAGAGGGGAAAAGAAAACCCACCTTTGGATTTGAGAACTGTTCAAGATTACCCAGATAAGATTCTAACTGTTTAAGCTTCATATTCTGAAGAATTTTTGAAGATTGAAAGCAAAACCCTTTTGATTCTGCCTGCCCTAACTAGGATAGCTAAACCCTTTTCACTTGAATTTTACTGAATATACGACTTTTTAAGGTCTTAAATGGATAGTGTTATTTGGGGGCTCGTTGGAGTTAAGAGGTAGCTGCTCAATGAGGTAACTTTACATCTTTTGTTTGGATCGGGTCCGCCGAATGTTGGGTTGTTTGCTTTTATAAAGTCGGAGTGTGTTTATTTTTTGCCGACTCGATATTTGAATCTCTTGTTTCGGTCTCTGTTTCAAAACCAATTGTGATGAGTGGAAGCCTAAAGGAGCAAAGTAGGATCTTAAATGTCAATGTGGGACTAATAATCTGTACGCCCCCTTTGCCTTTTTTATTTTGAGTCGGTCAAAGATCCGATCTGGACTTAATCCCTTATTCGGATCCATTTGAATCAGGGAATAAAATGCTACTGATTCATGGGACCAAGGCACTGACTCACATATTTTTGAGTCAGATGAGTCAAATCTGAATCAAAAACACAAACATATTGAGTCAGATCTAGAAGAGTCAGGTGATATCAGTCAAATTCAGACGACTTATATGAGTCAGGAAAAAAAACATGGTGCTAGAAACTTGAAACTAGGGTTGTATACGGTACGGTACGGTTCAGTTCGATTATTAGACGATCTGAGTACATACACCTCCCTATGGTCGGCACTCCACCTACGACTTGTACCTGTACCTTTAATGTTCGGTTCTTTACTTGTACTTGTATTATTTGATTCGGCTCCGGACGGTCCCGGTTCTTTACCTAGATAATTTACCTTAAAAAGAACCTAAAATTTTTCACACAGAACACTGTGATTAGGAATCAATACCTAATTTATGAATATCGTCAATCAATTGAACCACTAGACTCATTTTACTAAAACGAAATCCTGGTTTTAGGGAAATAAATCTACGAATTACAGAAATTCTTCTCCGATAAACAATACTGACACTCAATCCAAGTGACTAAACTAGGAGAATCCAAACTCAAATTATGTTTTAAAAGACAATCAATCAGAGTAAAAACAGTCTATAAATCAGAACTTAAATTGTTCTTGGATATGAAGATGTCCAAATATTATTACAAAACAGTCATCATAAACATACAATTTCACAAAACCCTTAGTGAAATCCAACAAAGCAAACTAATTTCCTACCTAAAATTACTTGTTCGAGTTAGCATCACATAATCTCGATGATTACAACAATTGAAATCATTCACCTCGAGATTAAAAAATTAGAAGAATAGAAGAAGACTTGGAGTAAAAGATTAGACTAATATGAGATGGTGGTAGTTGAGAAGATAGTGGTGGTGGATCGGTGGTGTAACAGGTGGTGTTCTGTTTTCTATGTGGAGTTGACTGAGAGTCGGAAGAATCGAAGAAGATTAAAGAATACGATAGAGATAGAGAGTTGATAACCTAGGTCCTAAAGATGTACATTTATATTTAATTACCTAGGATCAAGATAGACAGTTATGAATCATCGGTACATCGGTACGGTTAGGTGGGAATAGCCTTGTGACTGATACTTGTACTTATACATGAATCATTTCTTATTTTTTTGTATATGTACATGTACCTTATTGAAAACGCGGGGGTACAACAACCACACCCAACTATTTCGTTCAACAATCTGTATGGATTACACTCCAATATAATTCCGAGAGTATCAAATTAATGAAACTCAATCAAGAAAGATATCAAAGAGCTTTATGTCTTTCTCAACACAATCAGTAAATCAAACAGATAAGAATTCGTTAACCTGATTGTTATGATGTTAGAGAATAGCTCGGTTGAACCCACCAAGCGTTGGTATGTAAAGTTTGTTGTCATATTTTAGTGAATCAAAACTCATCTAAGAGTCACTTGATTATGTACTAGAGACACTTCGTATATGTTAGACTAGAAAGTCTAGGAATGTGAGACATACAAGTATTACTCGAAGACCTGAAGAATGTGAAGAAGTAACGAGCTACAACGACGACATCATCTTTCCTCTTGAGGTTAGTAATATTGACTTGAACTGTTTCATTCCTAATGTGTCTTTCAAGTCGTGCTATATTGAAAACATAATCACAAGTCATGAATGAATATTTAACTCTAGTAGTGAGACATGATCATATGATCATAGTATTAAGGAATTAGACTACGAAGTATAACGCTTATCTTTTGAACTTCGTAGATATGACATCGACATAATCTTATGAATGTTGTTATGAGAATGGGTAAAGTTGAAGATTTCATCCTAGGAAACAATGTTTTACATTTTTTTTAAAGGAAGTACATTCATGAACTTGTTTTATGAATCGAAAGGGAAAATCGCTAGGCTTATTGGTATTGTTATTTATTGCATATCTTTGGATTACCAATATGTGTGAGATGGTAGAACCGATCATAACTTGTTATGTATCTTGATATAACTAATCACAATGCCTGGCTTATGATTTGTTATGACTAGTTTTGATTAATTAGTGTAACCGATCCTAAGTAATCACCTGAGATGGTATGATTGACTTTTGTAATTGGTGTGACCGATCCTAGTAATTGGTGTGAACGATCACAATAGAGTTATGTAATCGATCCTTGTAATTGGTGTGACCGGTCCTAGTAATTGGTGTAACCGATCCTGGTAATTGGTGTAACCGATCCTAGTGACTGGTGTGACCAATCACAAGCAATACCATGTGTATTTGGTAACCGGTCCTGGTAATTGATGTAACCTATCCTGGTAACTAATGTAACCGGTCCTGGTAACTTGTGTGACCGATCACAAGTGTTCCATATTAAGGTATAACCAATCCTAGTGATTGGTAGAACCGATTGAACCCATGAATGTGATTTGATACTTGATCAATCACATAGTTGTCTTGGAATATAGATGAACCAATTCTAAATTTGTTTGGAAGTGTGGTATAATCGATTCCAAGATTGTAAATATGAAAGATGATTTACAAAGAAAAGATGTCAACATACTTTGAACACGAACAATAACTCTTATCTTTTATTGTTCAAAGATATTCCTTAATTACTCAAGGAGATCTTGTTCCAAAATAAATTAAGAATCTTTTAATTAAGGTTGTTAGTTTTATATGCTTTAATTACCAGTAATTAAATGCATATCTCTAGAGAATAAAAATTAGTAATGTGCATTTACTAATTGGAGATTTTCTATTGAGAGATTTAGGAAATATTGGACAAAACATTTCTGGAATTATGAAAACCGAATGGGTATTTATTGCATATCTTGAGTATACTTTCGGTTTTGA